>JAPQWV010001009.1:0-141446 GCA_027422505.1 Craterostigma plantagineum
AAAGAACCAAGCCCACATTTGAGTTCAGCACTCTACTTCATGCAATGCAACTACATGCATGCATATATATAAATTTCGGTTACAACCATAATTCATAGAAAAATGATAGCCCAATATATTAGAATCATCAAATATTTTAATAAAACTCTATTCGACCTCAAAATATGAGATTGGTTTAGGAAAAAAAAAAAAAACACACACTAAAATCTGCACATCATACGGAGCGAGCCGACGAGTCACGTTATACTATATTACTATCATCATCATTATCATTATTCATACAAATCATTCAGTACGATGACTTAAAAACCAAAATTCAACATCAGTTTCAGCTTCTTTCTCTGATTCGTTCATCGAAAGTCGTACTCGAAAAAAAAAGAAAATAAACGAAAAGCGCAATCACTGAAGAAGGCCACGAAAAGCGCTCGTCGTAGGCAATTGCGCCCTCGACGTAGTAGCGGAGAGAATCCTGATGATGCTGCGGACGAATTTGCAGGAAAATGAAAACCCTTTTCGCCGTTATTTCCCGCCGTTCCTCTTCCCTGAGGCAAAAATAAATCACAAAAAAAAAAGGCGAATTCAAAATCGGCCAACCATACTCCAAATAAGCATCATCATATCTCTGCAAAAGTACCTTAGCGATTGGAGAAAAGCCAGCATATACTCCGCTCGGCCAAACGGGAGCGTACTTAGCCGCCACTATATTTTCCCGAGTCGAAGGAGAAATGGTTTCAATCTGCGATAGCATACCGAGCAATATTCAGTTAATAGGTAGGAGCAGAGTTTCAAGTCCTTTCAGATATTAAGAGCTTAAGAGAAAGAATCTTTACTTTCTTTCCATCGCCGAGCACTAGAGATGATGAAGACATTCCAAGGTTGAGGTCAAGGCTGCCGCCGCCCTCGATTCCTGGGACCCACAAGTTCGATCATTGCCATGTTTATCGATAGAAGGGGTCGTTTATATAAAATCGATTACCTCCATCTTTCAAGGAGATCTTCATGTCCCTGCTATCGTAGTCAGCGATGGCTGCTCTGCTATCGTAAGCCCTGAAAACGGAAACGTAGAGTTCGACTTGCTAAGAATATACCTACCTACCACTGGTGGTAATAACTCCGAAAAGAAATAGGAATAATTTTATCTTTACTTTTTCCCGAGGAATTGACCCATTCGTGCCTCCCACCGACCGTACTTCTGAAAGCCGGCGCCTCTGTACTTGGAACCGCCGTGAGCGGCGCCGCTGACCTGTCGGCGAAGGACGTGGACGAATTCTTCCTTGTTCAAGTTCATCATCTGCTTCATGTCCTCTTCGTAATCGCTCGTGTTGAAGTTGATGTCTGCATCTACTCCCCTGAACTTGATCGCCGCACGATCGTAAGCTCTGCACAGCGTTAATCGATAGGCTTCATTTAACAGCAACCATAAGCCAGTGAGAAACAAGTGCAAAAGATTCATATCCGAAAACCGAGTTCTTTACCTAGCTGCTGTGCGTGTGCTGTGTCGAATCCCCCTGAAAACCACCCGAGAATCGATCACTTTAGGTACGAATTTTTTAGCGAAGAAGGGATTTCTGTTCAATGAAAACGATGAGCAATCTTACCTAAATAGACTTGTTTCCCGCAGTCCCTGCGGATAAAAACACACAATTCGTTATGAATTGGGAAACTAGTTGACTAAGTTTGAACACTATATGACTGCCCATAGACTGAAGTGAACACTGTTTGCAACTCCATCAGATGCTTCAATCCCAGTCAACGAGTAATCCAAAACAGCCCAGAAAACGAGTGCAAATTCAAGGACAGATGATAAATTCAAGTTCTATGATTACCATATGTGAGACTCCCATCTCCCAGTTCTCCTGTAGAAAGTAACACCACGGTACTGAGAACTCCTGGAGCGGGGCCCACGCCTGCTCTTCTTCGCCTTGGGCTGCTGCACATGATCAGTACTGCCGCCGTGAAAAACCGACTCTGCCCCTGATCCGTCGCCGCTTTCCCTCACGGACAAATCCAACCAGTACTTGTAATCCCTCGCCGCCAGGCGCGAGCCGGCGCCGGAGGAGGATACGGACGTCGGAAATAGCTGGAGCTCCTTTTCGCCGGAGAAGACGTCGTCTTCCTCGATCTCTACCGCCTCGTCGCCGTCCGCTCCGGCGGCTTTCAGGATGGAGAAGCTCAGCGTGACGCCGCGCGTGGACGTCGAGTCCTCGGCGGAGGTGGTGGCGGTGGAGGTGACGGATTCTCCGCCGCCTCCGACGGCGGCGCTCGATTCCTCGGCGTACAGATTCAGATCCAGCATTTTTTACTCAACTCGAGAGCTAGTGCTGCGCGGCTTGCTGTTGAACGGCCTCGAATCGCTGAAAAAAAAAGGAATAATTGCAAACAAATCGAATCGGATCCTCGAACGTGCGGAGCGTGCCCAGGAGAATGAGTTTCAGAGGTAGTTGAAGGCGTTTTCTATCACGAGTATTGCATTTCACCACGCGCGCGCGTGGCTGCTCTGCCTGTATTTTGGCTGTGAAGCTTTCTCATGTGTCATCGTGTCATCAAGAAGAAGAAGAAGAAGAAGAAGAAGAAGAGAGAGAGAGAAATGTAGAGAGAGAATAGAAAGATGTAAGATACCAACAAGCTTTAAAACAAACGAAACTATATTCGTGTTTTACGTTGGACGTAAATATTGACGTTGAAACTTAAGTAACATAAATTTTATTTAATTTAATAATTATTAAATAAACATATGTTCGTTTACCATGCATCCTTTTGCTGGCTTTTATAATGTGCAGACTTGTCTCGTCCACTTTCTCATACTTGGTCTTAATTTCATTTTCTCCATGCGTTCTATATTACACTTTGGCTCTTTACATTATTTTTTGTTATTTGGGATTTTTTTTATATTAGTCGTGGCGAGCGGATTAAGCTGGAATTTTATTAAAATAGTAAAATAGTATGTATACATATAAATTTAACTTTTAGTCGAAGGGAGTACGACCATCTATAAATAAAAATCAATTTTTAAAACTAGATAAGAAATAAATATTCCAAAGGTTCCATGTTGGATTCCAATATATAAATTCAACTACGATTAGCTCTTAGGTAATGTGATCGACAAATGGATTAGAGAGAACGAAGATTAAAGTAATGTATGTGCGTATTTCTTACACTGTCTAATTAAATAAATATAAAATATAAAGTCAGATGCATCTCTAATAGGGAACTACACACAAAGCAATGGGTTAGGTTCCACGTGGCATGTAGATATTGGATGACAACTCCCTAAAGTGGACGGAGAGGATCAAAGAATCCAATCGATCACGTTTGTACAACATACTAGAAATGGGGCTATTCTAAGATAAACCTATCTGTCGTATCTATTGGTACTATTATTCTTTTCTATTTTATTGTTATACTTCAATGATTTATATTATGGTCCCCCCCTTTATTAGGAAAAGTTGAAAAAAAAACGAAAGCTCCTCTATTTTTATAATTTTCGCAGAAAAACATACCCCCTCCCCCGTTATCTTTATCACATACATATTAGTGGACACGCAAATTAAGATAGTATTATTATAATAATATAGTACAATGAAAATAAAAAAAATGTATATTTGACACGTCTTTTGAGATATTTAATGTTATTATATTGATTGTTTGTGATAGTTTTTTTACTAAATAAGGAAATGTGATAAAATTATTGGGACGCCCGAAATGAAAAAATGTGATAAATTAGCAGGAGGGAGGAGTAGCACATACCAACCCTATAATTAGAGATGATAATTATCTGTCGAGACATGCTTTCTATTTTGTAAATAACAAAAAACATGTTCGGACAAATAGTTGTGATTGAAGTTGCAAATTGTCAATAATGTACTTTATACCGTTCCTTTTTGTAGAACTATGAGCTAAAACGCAATACATATTTAATTTCTTATGAATTATTGCCTACCAAGTTTTAGTGAAGTATTTGGCTTATAATTTTCAAACTGAGACTAGGTACAATATCACCTTCATTTTAATATTAATATTGTCTGTCTATTTTCTTGGGGTCAATACTTTAGGGTTCGGCAAAAGGCGACTTTAATAATTGTAGGTTTCTTGTCATTAAATGGTACCACGGAAAAAAAAAAATTGTTCTATACATTAATGAAGCTAATTATGGTAATAATAATAATTCTTATTATTGTATATTCATCATACATAAAATTAATATGGTAAATGCCCATCTTATAATTATTAAATTGGATTATTTCCAATATATAATGACTACAGAAATCCTTATATATTAGAGTAATAAATAGATCCAAGACAACATGTTAAATTGCTATTTGATTCACAAATATTACATGTTCGAAGATCTCGTAGTAGCCATAAAAGGTAAAGTTTAAGGTTGGAACCGACATAGTTAAGTTTACAATTTTAATGTTCCATTAAATACTATTATTACAAAGTTGGACCTTGATAAGGAGAACATAGGATGGATAAGTGTTCTACGTTTCTCCATTTTGTCTTTTGGCCAATTCGAGTAATTTTGATAGAGAACTCTTTTGTACCCCCACTTTGATTGTGGGTACAAAAGATTAGGCAAGCTAAAGTAGACAGTAATAAAGGACTACATTTAATTTTTTTGTCGTACCAATATTATTTCCCCACTCGTTTTAATCTAAAACATAGGGACTCGCATAATAAACTTTATACACACGTTTCCATATATATAACAATCTCGATGGAGGAAACTTAAATGCTGATAGCTGAGGACCATATAAATAAAAATGTCAAATGTAATTAATTAAATGAAATAAGCACGTGGAATTGGAACTTGTGTGATGAAGTGCCGCTTGTATTCTACCAAGAGCTACCATTTATTTAAATTTATCTAAAGATTTTGATATATATTGCCGTACTTGTTTTGCAGGCATACCAAAATCTCTCGACTTACGTTTTCTTTTTATAGTATACATCATATGTAATTGTCGTGTTGCATAGGGTTTGTTTATGATCATTTATTTATTAAATTTGACATCCAACTGCAAAATTAAATTGCCTGTAAATCAATATTTTTTTTCCTATTATTACTTGAATCATCATCGATTCTATGATGTCAGCTCGGTAAGATTGACCAAACCAGTGTATATATAAATACTAATAAAAATTGACAATGGTGTGATATACTTTTTCTTTTTTAAGGGATAGCACTTTAGATTACTGCTCCCAATTTGACATGTCAATGTGATGTAGTATTTAAATTTAGTCCTTTAGTTTTCTGTTATTTTAGTTATATTCTTTATATTATTTTTTATTTCTCATATATCAAAATATTCCTTTTAATAGATTATTATAGATCAACTTCTTTAACAATAAATCATAATTATTATTTATTGAGTCACACTCAATCAGATTTAGGGCTGAAATATATCGAAATACCGATATACCGTCATTATCGTATCGAAACGTATCGAAAATGTCAAAAATTTGGTATAAGGAGTTTTGGTAAGGTATTACCGTACCGAAAATTTTAGGTACGGTAAGGTATGAAAATTTAAAAATTAGGTATACCGATTATACCGAAATACTAAAATTTTTATATTATATATATATATACACAACACACACCACTTTTACATATATTATATTATTCAAAAAATATAAAATGGAAAACATATTATAAGCATCTTCATAATTATTTAGACCATACATTATTAACTATCCCAACTTTCTAAGATTGTTGAGGCCCACCATATTTCTTACTATACCCAATCACGTTACGTTAATTTTTTAATGTTTTTTCTTCAAGATTTTGAAAGCTTGAAAGATGCAATGCGTTTGCTTTTGGTTAATTTTTCTAAATAGCCGTTTCATTTTAATTATTCTGTATATATAGTTGTATTAGTGGTTATGTAAAGTTCTTTGTCTACTAGGATAAATATTAATTATTTTAAGAAGTAAAAATCTTTTATTTGGAAAATTTGGTATTAGTTAATCCATCTTATTGGGGCCTAAGGAGTTTGAATTGACTAAAATTCAAACAACGAATTAACGAGTTATGAGACACGCACGGTGAAAAATCCTCCATGTAAATGGTAATAGAAGGTATGATACCGATACCATACCGAATTTTCGGTATGATACCGTATCGAATTTAAGGTATACCGAAATTTTGGTATAGTAATGGTATGTTTTTTTCGACACTGAATTTCGGTACGGTATACGGTATCACAGTTTTGGTACGGTATACCGTACCGAACTACCCCTAATCAGATTAGTAATACAATTTTAGAACGTCCAAAATGTTGTATTAAATTTTTTCCCCCTTTTTTACGTTGAAGTGACGGAGTAATACGCCGTGACGATTTCAGTAGCAAACATGAGTAAAATTTTAAAAAATAAAATGATCAGGAAGATATACAAACAAAATTGAAAACAAACAAAATTGGAAACGAACAAGATAGTGAACAGTTGTGACAAAAAAACAGAAAGTTAAAAGTCGAAGTGTCAATTCCAATGACCGATTGTCGATGCCAATATATAAAGAATCTTTAACAAGAAAACATTCAACCTTAAAAAAAACCTCTACCATGTTAGGTGAATAATTTTTTTTTTTTTTACCATAACAAGAAAAAAAAATTAACCTTTTTTTGTCATTTACCATCACGAGAAAGATGGGTTGTGTCACGTCAATTCAAATTAAATTAGATTAAAATCAGCAACTTGGATTGGAGACCCTGGGTCTCATGTAAAAAAGATAGAACAGTAATATTTAGGTATATTAAGGATTCAGCCCCAAAAATAATTTAAAAGAGGATGAAGACCATTTTTGAAAAATATTATAAAATATGAACTGTTATCGGATTATCATTTTATGTTATATCGGAACAATGAAGTGTTACTGCAGAACAATTAAGTGGTACTACGTAACGAATAAGTGGTACTGCAGAAAAGAAGTGGTACCGCAGACCAATGAAGTGGTATGCAGAAATCGGGTCCTTAAAACTAATTGATTTTTCCGACAGGGTCCAAACTAGATTTTTAAACTTGAATGGGGCTGAATTTAAAAGGCCCTAAGATCTTAAACAAAGTCACATCCTCCAATGGGAACCGTCCACGTCGGCAAAGCAATGGCCGTGATGATAAGGTACGGTCGGCCGCTAGCTATGTTTTTAATTTTTTTTTTTCTTTCTTATTTTCTTTGGGTGGCCAACCCCCACGCGCCGCCACCTACGCCAGGGGACCTCACTCCGATTTTAGATACGCCAAAATGTTTGGAGATCGAAGGAACACGTGGTGGTGGTCAGTAGCTTTTAATGAACGGTGGAGATTCGCGAACAAAAAAACGATTGTCATTTTTTCCCCTATTAGGAAGCTAAAATGAAGCTGGCTATAATCTAAATTGGATCTAAAAACCCTGTCCTCTCAAATTTATCACTACTCCTTCCTCTTGCACACGCGCGTGCTAGAATATATAAATATATAATATTAGATTTGTTTTAGATTAAAATAGTTAATTGAAATTATAATTTAAATTTAATTCGGTATATATTAATTATACAATTAGAACAGACGAATTAATTAAAAATAGTGGTTAGCTAAAAATAGTAGTTAAAAGATAATGGATAGTTTTTAAATTTTATTATTAATTTTTTTGTGGAATTGACAGACCAAGGGGACCGTTTATATTCACCCCTCACGCTTAATCAACAACCTTGCAGAGGGAGATTCACTTTACTCATACGGTACTAAGATCCCAATTTTTACTCTTTGTGTTTTAACATGCGATGATCTTCGACCAAATTATAATTAAGCTTTGTCTAAACATCGGATAATTCAAGCTCTTGTATTCACTTCATATATCAAATGCTTTCTCCTTCTATAACCATTTGGTGTCAAGCAGTAGGGCACACGCTCAATCAGCAAGCCCTAAGCCATTAAACCATTCGGCTTTTTTAATTAACTAATAAAAAATCGAACAATTAATAAAATAAACAAGAAATAAAAATCATTAATGAAATAAAGACTTCCGTAAGCTGAGATTACGAGTTACGTAACTCGTTATACGAGTTACTATCCTCGGTGGCGCGGGCGTCTTATGTAGAGTAACTCGTAATCATAGAATACGAGTTACTGGAGTAACTCGTAATCCCAGAATATGAGTTAGGTCTGGTTTTCAATATTGAATTCTTAGTAATAAAAATAATAATAATGATAATAACAATAATAACGATAATAATAATAAAAAATTAGATAATATATAATGACAGTAATTACGATAATAATAATAATAAAATTAATAATAATAATGACAATAATTACAATAATAATGACAGTAATTACAATAATAATAACAAATATAATAATAATAATGACAATGGATACAATAATAATAATAATAACAAATATAATATAGTAATAATAATAAATATAATGATAATAATGACAATAATAAAAAAAAATAAATATAAATATAATAATAATGATAAATAATAATAATAACCAAAATAAATGTAATAAAATATTAATAATAAATATAATAGTCATTACAAAATGCTTATAATAGTCATTACAAAAAAAATAACGGTTCACATAATGATCTATCTGCCATGATGCGCCAAATGACCGCCGGCCCCACGACGAGCTGGCCTACGAACTCTATTTCCCCGACGGTTACCTTATTCTGCATCATCTACCGGATTTTGAGGACGCGCGATCGTGGTCAGGTGTCGTAAACGCCTAAGATGTGATAACCAAATTAGACGTTAATTTAAATTTTAGTAAATAATTTAAGGGCTTTAAATAAAAATAATAAATATTAAATATTTTAACATACCTGTGAAACGTTATTTTTTTTAAATGACTATTATACGCGTTATTTGTTTTTGTAATGACCATTATTTGTAATGAATATTTTATTAAATTTATTTTGGTTATTATTATTATTATAATTATTTGTCATTATTATTATATTTATATTTATTTTTCTTATTATTATCATTGTCATTATTATTATTGTATTTATTGTTATTATTATTGTTGTCATCATTATTATTATATTTGTTATTATTATTGTAATTATTGTCATTATTATTATATAATTTTATTATTATTCTTATTATTATCGTTATTATTATTATTAATTTTATTATTATTAAGAAACTAATATTGAAAACCAATCTAACTCGTATTATGGGATTATGAGTTACTCCAGTAACTCGTGATCTGGGATTACGAGTTACTCCACGTAAATACGAGTTAGTCCACGTAAGACGACCGCGCCAGCGAGGATAGTAACTCGTAAATGATTATACGAGTTACGTAACTCGTAATCCCAGCTTACGTTATTAATGATTTTTATTTATTGTTTATTTTATTAATGTTTGCTTTTTTTAATTATTTAATTAAAAAGCGAAACCATTCCCATGGTAAATTATATATATTTTCCAATGTTATTAAAATAGTACAATTGAAGCAATGATGTTTAAAGTTCGCCATACCTAGAAATGGCAACGGAAACATGAAATTAAAAACGGAAAAGAGAAAGGTGAGCCCATTCCTTAAAAGATTGACTTAGGACTCACTGAAAAAGGAAACTGTGTGGTCCCTTTGCTTCGATGTTATCTTTCTTGCAAGGATCTTATGTTCGTTATTTAAGCAACAAGTATATTATATATGAATTTATTTATTTTTCAATGATAAGGTGTTTGTCACTTGCTATATTTTAACCGGTTATAATAATGCGGAAGTGGGCTGTGTTGGATTCCATTTATTGAATAATATGAAGAAAAAAATCACGAAAACGGAATATTATTAATTAGAAAAAAAGAGAGATAAGAAGTGTATGAATAGGGTGCACTTGTCGGCAAGATACGAGGTTTAATGCTTTTTAAGGTGTCTAATGACGACGTGGCATCTTCTACTCCTTTCGTACCGTTCCTATCCGTTTCTGGTACTTGAAATTTCCCATAATACCCCTCGTTTATGTTATTTGTTTGCTAATTATTGGAATAAATAAAGTAGACAAGTGATCACACTTGCTGTCAAACGTTTGACTTTCTTTTTATGGGCTTATTTTTTCTCTATTCCATCATCAACTTGGATACCTTTCATATTTTTATTTATTTCATATTGCTTGCAGCCTCCTTATTGGCTATTAAATGACCCAACTTACCCAACTGGACAAATATCAAGAAATGAATTTTGAATAGAGCCCATTAGTTTTTACTATTCATTGCTTTAAATTTAATTATTGGCTGTTATTTAACAATAAGGTGGGCTTCTATTGCAAAAAGCGGTGGGCTGGGCCAACAACTATGTTTATTCACCAATTGATTTGAATATAATGAACAAAATGGTCAAAAATAATTAAATGAATCATATTGTAAAAATGAAAATAAAAACTTATCAGTACGAGCATGAGTTTCCTACTGAGGCAGCGGCCACCACCGCAGCTGCATTCTTTCCGGCGACCTCTGAGAACGCCGGCGTGCAGCTCAGCCGCCAAACAGTTCGGAAAATTCTATACAGTGGTCACCGTAGAGCTGATTGTTTATTCCTCAAGTGAAAAACTCATTGGAAAATGTTAATAAATGCAGTTCATCGTTTGGGATTGCATTCGATATCGACGGCGTTGTGCTCCGCGGCACGACGCCGATTGGGAATTCATCGAATGCATTGAGAAGGCTGTACGATGATTCAGGTGCTTTGAGGATACCGTTTCTGTTCCTCACTAATGGTACGCGAATTCTCCATTTCCCCTAGCCTTTCGCAGTTGATTTTAGTGCACGGCGTTGAGTTTTGCGCATTTATGAAGTTTTCTTTTTCTAGGCGGTGGAATTCCCGAGGCTAGGCGAGCCGATGAGCTGAGTAATCTTCTTGGAGTTAAGATTTTACCTTGTCAGGTTCGGACCTGTGCTTCAATTCGGTCTAATGCCTGTCTTTTCGGATAATCTTGTGGTATTTCTGAGAAAACTCTGTGCATAGGTTGTGCAGGGCCATTCATCCTTCAGAACTCTGCTAAATAGGTTGATCTTCATACTCTTTAAATTGGTGATTTGTGGATTGATTCAACGAGCAAAATACAGCGTAGGAGTATTCTGAAATACATTCAGCTACGCATAGGTTTGAAAATGAATTCATTGTGGCTACTGGGAAAGGAGAACCTTCTATAGTCATGTCCGAATATGGTTTCAAGTAAGCTACAGATTATCTTCTGAAGTTAGATATAGAGTTGCATATCTGGTGGTGTAAAGACTCGACAACTATAGGAGGGTTATCTCGCTAGATGAGTACGCATCGCTCTTCAAAGATATCGACCCTGTCGCCCGATACAAGAGGTGGTCAACGATGCCTGTATCAGACAGCACAAGACGCTTGTCTGTCCCTGTCGATGTTTCCCAGGAGGTTAAAGCTGTTTTCGTTGTTAGTGATCCCGTCGACTGGGGCAGAGATATGCAGGTATGCTTTCCTAGACAATGCTGCTATTGAAACGCCTAATAGCAGAAACTTACTATCTGTACAAATCTTCTATTGATTCGAATGTTACTACTCGGTTGATGCACTGGTTTGATTTGTATGCTAATCTCTTTGTCTATGTGCGTCGAACTCAAGATTATTCTTGAACTAGCGAAGGAAACGTGCAGGTTTTGTGTGATATATTAATCTCAGGAGGTGTTCCTGGTGGCAAAGGTAGACACCAACCACATCTATATTTTGCTGCTGATGATCTACAATATCAGGTTGGTAATAATTTCTGCAACATATATGTACGCTGTAGATGCTTAACATATCCCAATTCCTAGCAAACCTAAATCGTTATGTATAGTGATCGATAGATAAGCATTTGTTATAGGCTGCATTTCCTTCTGAGCGCCTTGGCATGGGTGCGTTTAGAATTGCTCTTGAGAGTGTATTCAACAGGTACTCTTACGATTTCTTACACCTCTATTCTATCCATTTTTATCATTTTGAATCTGATTAATTTTCTTGACAATTTTCCAGAATCCACGACAAGCCTTTGGAGTACACGTGTTTCGGGAAGCCTAATCCCTTCGTTTACGAAAACGCTGAAGCTATACTAAAGCACATCCTACAATCTTCGTCGCCTTTCAAAACCGAAGCAGAAAAAGAACACTTCACGTCGTTTCGAAACCTCTACATGGTTGGCGACAATCCTATAGTAGACATCAGAGGAGCACGTCAGGTTTGTCTTTCTTCAAGCAAAGATCTGATCAGCCACTTCATCCTATTATTTTGCAGTTTTAAAGTCGTCCCACTAATCTTTAAAGCATGTTTCCAACTATTTAGGATGAGAAATTTTCCTTGTTCCACGTCTAATTCTGGCGAACTTGATCTTCTGTCTTTTTATCAGGCGGGACTTCCTTGGTTTTCGATCTTGACGAGGACGGGAGTTTTCAGACAAGAGGATAATCACGCTCAGTATCCAGCTGATGCGGTTCGAACGAAAACTTCTGATTTTTCGAATAATTTTTTTTGTCTTTGCAAGTTTTTTTTTTTCTGCATTCTAACGACATGTGTTAGAGGTTAAGAACTGAATGAATCGAATCATTTTGTTTGCAGGTTGTTGATACTGTAAATGATGCAGTGGAGTTCATACTGAAGCGAGAGAATGCTTCTTAAATCAAATTTCAACCACGATTATTGTGAATTCTGAGACTGATTAATATTGATTTATTTTTTCTATTTATTACGTTTGTAGAAATATCTATACTATCTATACTATTATATAAAGCCTCATCATTCGATACAAACCGTCCAATTCTTTTCTAATTTGGTCTGTAAAATTGAAGAATCAACAATAAATTGCCTAAGTGTTATTTAATTATCCACTACTTTTTTGTCAGTTACTTCGATAATAGTAAAACCACAAATGTACCGTGCATGTGCAATCGATTTTTGGGGCAGTTAGTTTATTTATTATGCACGCACGAATGAGCGTGCACAATTCTAGTCATTAATAATAGGGTTAATTCCTTATCAGATCCTGTCAACATTTCAACTTCCTCTTAAATACCCATCGAATTATATCTTCCTTATAAGTACCCATTTGAAATTTTATTCCTGTTCAGTACCTAAAAAACCCTTTTCAGCATCAAATGGACGAAAATACCCCCGTCTCACATATTCAAAAAAGCTGAATAATTATTTTCACGTGAATTATACAAAAAAAATAGTTATTATACCAACAAAATTAGACATTGTACCATAAAATGTTGAAATTATACCATATATTTTTTGTTATTATACCAGTAAATAGCGTTATTCTAAATTACAGCAAAATTGGAGATAATTATACCAACTGATTTTGAATTATACCAAAAACTGTAGAAATTATACACATGTTTCGGTTATATACCAGTAAATAACGTTATTTGAATTTTATACAGTGAAATTGGACGAAATGAGAACTGATTTTGAAATTATACCAGAAACTGTAGAAATTATAACTGTTGACGTATTACAACAAAATTGTACACTGTATCATTTGGTATAATAATGATAACAGTTGGTATAATAATCAAAACAGTTGGTATGATGTCCAATTTAAATAGCGTTATTAAATTTACAGCGAAATTGGATGTTATACCAACTGATTTTGATATTATACCAGAAACTGTAGAAATTATACCACATGTTTTGTTATTATACCAGTACATAACGTTATTTGAATTTTATACAGTGAAATTGGACGATATGCGAACTGATTTTGAAATTATACCAGAAAAATTGTAGAAATTATACCAACTGTTGACGTAATTATACCAACAAAATTGTATATATCATTTGGTATAATAATGATAACAGTTGGTATAATTAGAATAACAGTTGGTATAATAATCAAAACAGTTGGTATGATGTTCAATTTAATATCAGGAAAGGGTATGTTTAACAGGATAGAAATATTTCGTAGGGGTACTGATAAGGAAGTTTAGTTTCTGACAGGGTCTGATAAGGAATTTACCTTAATATATAAGCAAGCAGCACATGGGGTATTTTGTCAGATACAGCGATATATCTTTTCGAATAGCGATATATGAATAGATTTAGGACATCGACTTTACTTGAAGACTGTTGAGAAGAGTTAATACGAAGCTGAATCAGGACTGCATTACACCTTAAGCCATTTGCCTTTTCTCAGTTCAAATTCCCAAGCGTAATTTTGGTGTAGGTTCTTCGATTCTCCTCTTACTCTCCTGTGCAACTGCTGCGAGAGATCGGGATTTTGGTGTAACTGAATAGCGATGGACGATTACGCTCGTGAAATGATGGATTTAAAAACCCTAGTCACCCGTACTCTGGAGAAGAAAGGCGTCCTTGCTAAGATCCGTGTAAGTATCAATTCTATGTTTCGATTTTGTACTTCTTTTCTGAAATTCGATTTCGATTTTGGCCTTTCTAGATGCATTTTTATTTTCTAATTGTACGCGTGGAATTGGATTTGTTTGAGCTATTTTTTTCTTTCGAGTGAATAGTTTTAGATATTGCTGTGCTAAACTGCTAGGATTTTGAGACGCTCTGGAAAAGTGGGGTTTTTCTTATCCTGGTTTCGAATTGTCCTGATTACTAACCTCGAGTTAATATAATTTTCTTGGTTATTCTGATTTCGAAATGATATTCTCTGACTATGCTGGTTATCTTCTTGTGTCACAGGGCTTAATTTTGTTTCATTCGCATTATTTAACCACTAGCATCCAAATATGAAATAATTGAATTCGAGAATTGAAAACGCTGTCCTGGAAGGTTGAGCTTCTTATTTGTTAGTGTGTCCTACCTTACTTTGTAAGTGGATATGTTCGGATTTTGTGAACTGGAATGCATGCAACAATACTGTTGATGCTGTTTGCTAGCGGTTGTATTGCCTAGTAGAAGAGCATGTGCATCTGCGACAGAGACTGCTTTCACATTACATATATCTAAGTTATACTTTTGATGTTACTAGGCGGAACTACGAGCTAGTGTTTTTGAAGCCATTGAAGAAGAGGATACCGTAGTAGAAAATGAAGGGCTTCCTCCTGCGCTTTTGGGTAGCTGTAATGATCGTGCGAAGCATCTTCACAACTCTCCTTCTGGTACTTTTGGCTTAAAACTGTTGTGCTCTTATTTTTGCATGGGCAACCTACGCCCTCTCCTAGCCCTGTCTGATAAGGAGTTTGCACCATTTCGATGAAAGCCCTAGGCTGTTTCTTTGAACATTCTGATAATACCTTTCAGTCAACTTTTATATTATCATAGGGTCCAGATTGATAGCCAAAACTACATAAAAAAATATTTACTTGGTTCCAAACATAATGTGCTTACGTTGGGGTTTGGAAAGCTAACTAAAAATTTGACTGCATATTCTGTGTTAATTGCAGGTAGGCTTTTAACTGCATTGATATCCGAGTATCTTGATTGGGCTCAGTTAAACCATACCTTGAAAGTTTACTTACCAGAGTGTAACTTGGTAATTCTTCTCACTGCGTTACCTAGATTCATAATTAGAATTATCAGTGCTTGTTCATTCCTTCATCATCGTTTATAAAATCATTTCAGCCGAAAGACTCCTGGAAGTCCGAGTTGAAAGATTTTAGCAGCAAGAATGGATATGATCTCAATCGTAATGGAGACAGTGGCCCATTGCTTCTGGACGTTCTTGAGGGGTTTTTGAAGTATGAGGTCTGATTAAGTCTCTTAACTTCATAGTCATCTACTATGATGTGAAGCTTCTGGTCATTTTTTTGTCATGAAATTAGCGCTATAATTGTCTGGTTAACATTAACTGGGGTTGCTTGCAAGCGTTGGCATGACTTAAGATTTATTCTTTTAACATTTTGGTTCTTTTCTATGAAGTGGATCATACACTAGCAAATTCATATATTTCCCCATTCTTCATTCTTCTAAAGCGTGTTTTAAGTATTAACATCATGTTTTGTAGAATTTATCACAAGGAAGGGGTAACAGGAGATTACCCGGTCAGGATGCTGAATCTCTATCCAACTTGGAAGCTCGGAATGTTCGAAGGCCTTCATCATCATCCGTCGCTGGTGGTCTACCACCACTAGGAAGGTACATAGCAATCTTCACTTTGTAATAATCTTTTTTTGAATCATTTTGTTTTTACAGTTACTAACTTACATATGACATCATCTCAACAATGCAGACCTTATCCTGTGTCTTCACAATCATCTGGTATGCGATTAGACTATCTTCATAGCCGGTTTTTACAACCTCAGCTGAAATACGGTGAGCTGATATTTGTTAACAGATCGAAGGGGTGGATCGTCAACGTCCAGCTATAGGAAAGACGACTACAACTGGAGATACGATAATGAAGAACTCCCCGAAGACATAATCCGTGCTTCGACTGCTTTGGAGAATCTGCAGTTGGATAGAAAAGCTCGAAATCTGACTAGTTCATGGAGGTATGATTCTAGACCTTTTGTGTGTTTAGAGAAAAATAAAAGCTAAAAAGAAGGGAGCTATCCATGTTCTCTCAAATTATGTTGACAGCGAAGGATAGGACAAACGATGTCATAACCTGTGATAGTAGTCATATGGCTATGACTTCATTCATTGTTGCTGGAAGTCCTTAACCATTATAACTGTAAATTCTTCAAATATAGAGCCTTTGATAATATGAGGAATTATGAAACTGCAGCAAACTATGGTGGATACGTATTGCTTATGGCTCGTCTCTTTGTATTCCTCTCTCAAGTAAAGGACATTTTGTTCTTAAATTTTTGGTTACAGGCATGGTGGGGACGGAGCTTCCGAAGAAGGTTAAGTTGAATCACACTCAGAAACGAATTGCTGAACTCACTCCCCTCTATGTTGATGATCCTACCAAAGTATTCTTTCCATGGCGGTTTTGTAAGATGAATAGCTTGCCTGTTAGATTTGGAACCCTATTCTCTTACCTGAACCCTTAAATCTAATCCAATGCTGTCTTTCTTCAAAACTCCTTCAAGCTGTTTGTCTTGTTTCTTGTGCTGTTTCTCCTGTAGGACGTGTTTGCAATCTGACTTTGTTCTTTCTCTGTGCGACGTTCTCATATCCAATTTAGGGTAATTTTATTGCTTATATGCATCCATACACATAAATTTCGTATTCTTCAATTGGATCTTCACCTAAGTTTCATATGCCACCCCAGCAAATCAATCAATCCACATGCACGTTTTTATTTCCTGGCATAATCATCAACATTATTGTAACAACCTTTTACTTGACCTCCCACCAAAAAAATCTAACCAAAATCCTCCTACACGATATTAGACTACTAAATCCGGCCAATGAAAAAACTTAATCAGGTGAAAGATACGACTAATTAGCGTCGAAACCTCCTTTAATCTACATCGCGACCCTCGAAAGAACCTCCTCGACTGACCAACTGCATGTCCAAGAAAACACGATCACCGTTATGTCGTCGTGGAAATGCCTTCTGATCCCTCTCGATCTTCTTCAGGTCACAATGTCCCGTCTCCCTCTTCTTCGCCGCCTCGACTAATGCCACCTTCAAAGCCTCCTCGCCTCGCCCTAGAGTTTTTTTTTCCTTACGCAAACGGAAAACTTAAATAAACTTCAAAAAGTCGAGATTTCTTTTTCTTACGTTTTGTGGCGAGGCGTGGACGAGCTCCACGGCCTCTTGGTCGCTGAGATGCTCCCAGAGCCCATCAGAAGCGAATATTAAAAAATGGTCGTCGTTACTGAGTCTCCTGACGCTTATCGACTGCTCGGCGATATGATAGGCTTCTCAAATGGGTCCCGCACTCTGAACTTGGGGAATAAGGGCGGCCTATCGAACTCTTGCTTCTTCAAGTAACCGTCGCCGATCAATCTTGCAGTCCGGAGAAACTTGTAAGAAACGATTCTTGCATCGTATATTGTTATGGAGAAAAAATATATATAACTCGCCTGAATTATGCCCTTCATGCGCCACACCTTATGCTTTAAGACTACCATTTATGGGTCGTCGGGATGCAATGATTTTTTTTGGGTCCCCCAAAATCTTCCTAACACCACTCGAGAATCTCCGACGTATAGTAAACCACTGCAATCGACGCCGACGAGACAACACGATCCTACGGAGGCAATTTGGGGTTTTATTCCCCAGTGCTTTCTAACTAGGGAGAGGAAATCGTCTTTGGTCGCCAGGTAAGCATTCTTTATGACGTCGGCCGACATTTCTTGGTTTTCGGAAGCGAAATCTGCATCGCGGAAAGCTGTCTTGTGGTGAGTAATATATATGCATTAGCAACGTTTTGAAAAACCGACATAAGGATATCTTTTTGGTCCCCACGTTTGGGATATGGGCGTTCTCGCCCTCCATGTTCCGAGATGTAATTTTTGGTCCTTAATGTTATCGATTTTTTGTCGTTTAGTTTGGACGAAATTACGGGCTTTCAATGCACAAAATTCTCGGTCCGGCTCGTAATTACGTCCATATCATGAAAAAGCACAAGATATGTAACATTGAGAACTAAAAGTAGTATATCGGAACATAGGGGATAGAAAATGCCAATATTCCAAACATCGGGACAAGAAGATGATGCTCTCCTCGAAAAAACCACACTAAGACCACACAAGCAAACAATTTGTTATTAGTGACAAAATAATTTGTAGGGGTTGGGATAATTTGTAGAATATAAATTAATACAATTTATAGGATATGAGGATAATGACTTTTGACCACCACCATTACCGAACCACATTTTAAGGCATCTTTTTCTCATCCTTTTTTACCAATAAAGAATAAATAAATTTATTACGTTTTACCAATATCTTTCTGTTTATCTCTCTTCAACTTCGTTTGCGGATGCAGTTTATGACATAGATCTTACGTACCTAGACATGGCACGTTCTATTTTTTTCTTATTATTATTATCTTTCGTTGTACGATACATTTATACTATTATTATACTACATTTGATTTATTTACATGTCGTTTAGCTCTCTAATTTTGTTTCTAATTAGATGTCGTTTTACAGATTTCAATACAAATATTCATCATATTTCCAATTTTACCCTTTTTTAATAGAAAATAAATAGACGTGAGATGTGAAATTAATGATCAAACAATTATTAAATGAAATATATTAAATAGACTTAAGCAATTAATTAGGGTATATTAGACATTTTATTCTATTTCTTAATATAAGTGAAAAAACCTTAAACGACACGTAAAATCGGAGGTAGTATTATTAAGGGTGAATGTGGCTATTAACTGTCAATTTGGTCTGTAAAATATTACAATTTAACCTCTCTATTTCTAAATTCATTAATTAAATAATTATCACATTTAATTTTAGTTATTATACTTATAGCCTTAATATTTTATCCTTTATATTATAAAAAAAAATATATTTCATCTAATAAACATAAATTGCAATTTCAAAATAAAATATAAATTATATTTAAGCACGTGCATAGAGCGTGCTATGATATAGTTACAATATGGTAATTGAAGATATATATGCCACGTTGGATTGTAAGAACCATGTGACTGCTCGCACAAAACATATAGTTGACTTTGTATCTTGATTTAGATAGACATAGACATAACAATTAAAACACATATAGCATAAAAAAAGAGCTGAAACATGCAATTAACATCTGTCGTGATTTGTCAACAGTAATTAAATAAAAAAATTTCAAGATTCTCTTTGGGTCGAAGCATTTTATGTATAATAGGGCTCAAATTGGACTTTTACTGTTACTTGAATTGACGCGCCCAATACAATTTAAAATATATTTACAATTTTTCGTTCGTAAATTTCCAAGCTGATCAATCAATTCGATATAATACGTGACGTCAATCAATACAAGTAGGGATTACGTGTCCACTGTCGATTTTTAAGCTGTAAAAATGATAAAATAATATCAAACATTTAATTGAGCTTATTGGTGGTCACGTTGTCCAACTGTCTCTCTGTCCACTCGTCGTCTTATTTATTCATCGAATTTCGACTCTCTGAGAAAATAAAAATACAGAAAAAAATCGATCGATCGATTGAAGTTAGGGGAAGGGAAATCCAATCATGGGATGCGCAACGTTCTGCGAAATATTGATAGCGATCTTATTACCTCCTTTGGGTGTTTGTCTTCGCCATGGATGTTGCTCGGTGAGTAACCCCCAACCTACTAATCGCAATCAGTCAAATGAAGATGCGTTTTTGATCTATGAAATTAATTGAATAACGATTGAAAATTGGTGGTTTTCGCAGGTTGAGTTTTTCATTTGCTTGGTGCTGACGATATTGGGTTACATTCCTGGAATCATTTACGCACTCTACGCCATCGCCTGCGTCGATGATGATATGCTCCGCCGTGGAGGAGATTATCACAATCTCGCTTAATTAGTATGTGTTAAATATAATAAAACTAAGTAGTGATGATAAAATATTTCAATTGTTGTAATTTTCTGTCGACGACGATGATGTGATGTGATGAGATTATGAATTAGGTTTGTGGGAATTTCCCCCATTTTCCGCACCAAAATCCCTTGTTTTTTCTTAGTGTGTTGCACTTTTTTTATTCGAAATTGCCTTTGCCCATCGTTTTTTATTTCTTTTTCAATGTAGATCAATTTTGACAACAAAGCATATCTTTGGCTTGTAAAAATACTACACAGAGATGAGATTCCAACGTTATTACCAAACCAGACCCGGCCGACCCGTACCCTTTCGTGAATTCCTAGGTTATGGATACCTATCGAATACTACGATTGAGAAACGGACAAACAAAAAGAGAAAAAAATTTGCTCATCTTCTTCACACATACTCCAAAAATTCAGAGCTGAAATTGAGATTTTCAGCAGACGCAAGAAAAATGGGAAACAGCTCGTCGATGTTGACGCAGTACGACATTGAAGATGTACAGCAGCATTGCAACCATGCCTGTAATAAGCCGTATTTTTCTTTTTTGAACGCTTTATCTCCACAATCTGGCCTTGTATCCTCCGTCCCATGATCGGTAGTTGATAAGTTTCTTCGTGAGAGAAGATTGCTGTAATAATCTTGTTTTTTTTCCCTACAATTGATTGTAGTTTCTCAGCAAGAGATAGTTTCATTGTATAAAAGGTTCTGCCAATTGGATAGGAACGGCGCTGGGTCATCACTGCCGATGAGTTCATGTCCGTACCTGAATTTGCAGTCAACCCTCTTTCTCAGGTACGTCTTTGTAGGAACTGAGAAGCGTCCATTAATTAGCTTAGCTCTCTCAAGCTGTAAGAACGAAAAGTTGGCGATCTTTTTTCCTTCGTTCAATCGATGCTTGTTATCAGTGCCCTCTTTTTCCTGTCTCAGAGATTGCTGAGGATGATTAATGGGCTGAATTTCACGGAGTTCGTAGCGTTCCTATCTGCTTTCAGCTCTCGGGCGACCATACAGCAGAAAATCGAATGTAAGACATCATCATCACGAACAACAGGCGAATTTCAAAATTTCTGAATATGGTATAAAAACGAATCGCCTGCGCAGTTATTTTCAGGGTATACGACTCCGATGGGAATGGGAAGATTACCTTTAACAAAATGCTGGACATTTTGCGGGATTTGACTGGAGAATTCATATCCGAACAGCAAAGAGGGGTCATTAGCATTATTCGATGATATTACCGTTACTCATATTGTGTCTTTTTTTTTCTTTCTTGCTCAACAGAAAGTTCTTACCCAAGTTCTTGAGGAAGCAGGCCATACAAAGGACTCTGTGTTAGTTCAAGCCGACTTCATGAAGGTAGTAATTTGATATATATCTCTCTTTTAGTTCGGAGAATCTTCAAAGTTACCATAGATGATCATATTCTTGCAGATTCTTGGCAGTTCTGAATTGAAGATGGAGGTAGAAGTTCCAATAGATTAAGCAAACAGAAAACCAATCTTTGAAACCTGTTGCAATGATACATTATCATACTTGACTTTTTTATGCTTGAATCATTACATCCTACTTGATTTTATCTTGAACCTGCAGAGGCCAACATAGGTAGACGCCAAACCAAGAAATCTGAAGCCAAGATTTCGAAACATCCCATTAGTCACAAATCGAATCTCGGGACCCAAACGCGAAGAAGCCTATCGTAAAACGAGCAAGTGGCTACTGCCCTTCTCCTCCTATCGTCGCCAAAACCGTCCCCTCTCTGCCAATCTGCTCCATAGGCAAGCGAACTGTGTTCACTATAAGCCTCAATAACTTCAGCTTCGTCGCCTTCGTACTTCACAATCGCAAACCCATTGTGCATACACGCCGTAAGAACCAAGCCCTTAACATAAGGATGGTGCTTTATCCTCCAAACCCCACCGCCCAAAGCCAAAGAAAATTCGTTCAAAGGCTCAGAAGTCGACCTCACATCCCAAACCCTCAAGGACTCGTCGTAACTGCCCGTGAGGAGAACGTTAGAATCGTGAGGGCTTTTAGCAATGGAACAGATTCCCATCTTATGGGCTTTCTTGTCCTGAAAAACTAAGTTCGAAGGCTCGTCCCTTAAATCCCAGCAGCTGAATTTGCAGTCGTCCGAGCCAGTGTAGACTAGGTTGGGCTGCTGTACGTCGAACGAAGCTGCCCACAGTTCGAATTCGTGGGCCTTCCATTTTCGTTCGATTTGCAATTGGGAGCTGCCGATCGAGGCTATGGCGAGGAAACCATCGGAGAGTCCTATCGCCGTGGATGTAGAAGATGGGCTCCAATCGATGCACAAGCACATGGATGAGGAGCTGATGGTTTCTTCGCAGAGTTCGTTCAGGCGAATAGTCTCTGCAAGTTATTCAATCATCGCAAGAGATTTTGAGATTGGAAGACGAGCGTTTAATCGTACTACGTACCGTTAGTTTCCAAAGTGTAAATCTTGGCACGACCGTCGGCATCAGCTTGAGCGAGCAAAGGCTGTCCTCGTCCCCCATTAACAGACATATTCGGGCTCCATTTTATGTCGAAAACGCCCGAAGTTTCCACTTTATGGATCAGATCGAGATTTCCCTTATCGGCGTCCACGTCGAAGAGCGAAATAGAGCCCGAACGACTAGGTTGATCCCCCTCTTGAAGCACGTAAGTGGAGACTGCGAGGACGTTTTGGAGAGAATCGTTAGGACAAAACTCGACGGCGTCTGCATTTCCGTCCAAGACCCATTGCCCCACGTCCATCGTATGCGCCTGAAACGCGTGAAAAACTGCTTCAAAGTGAATGAGACATTTTGTCGAACAGCTGAGAGGCATTAACCGCATAGACAGATTGAAGCTAAAGAGTGAAGCTGGTCAGTTCTTAGCTTAGTTTTATTTTCTCAATGTAAGCTTCTCTTACGCAACGTAAGATATGATATTCAGTTACCGTTAAAGACAGAGAGAAAGCACTCTTTACCTTTGAGCTTAGTGAGACGACTACGAAGAAGAAGAAAAAGAAGAAGGCGTCACAGTATTATACGTGTGCGAGAATTTTTACCAAGGAACTACTATCTATTAGAAAAATAATTATTAAAACAATAAGACTTCACATTTATTTTATGGACCATAAGGCCCTTTAGAAACCTTAATAATCGAAGCCCAGTTCAAATCATAGCCCAAGGGTAAAGTTGACAAATCACTGATATAGAAACATTGATGGCGTCATCATCGTCGTTCGGAATTGGACCAGCTCATTTAAGGGGTGTTCATCGGTCGGTTCGGTCCGGTTTTTCAAATTCGGTTAGGTTTTTCGGTTTTACGTATTTAATCCGATATCCGAACCGTTTTAATTTGGTTCGGTTGGTTTTTTGTAATTCGGTTCGGTTCGGTTTTTTTTTCGATTCGAATTTTATCAACAAAATTTTATCTACATAAAAATTTATATTAAAAAAAAATAAGATTTATGGAACGTGACAGTAGCAAAATAATATAAAGGTCCGAAAAAAAAACATAAATGGAACAAATCTAACCAAATATAAAAACATTCATATGAAGATACTATAAATTATTTGAGAGAAAAATAGTATTTGATTGGTGAAGAAAACATTCACCTAAAAATGGAAAAAAGTATAAAATGAAATTAAATTACTGTGTTGTTTACGTTACATGAAAAACAAATGATTTTTAATATTTTTCTATTTTTAAGTTAGAATAATAAATTTCAGTTCGGTTTTTCGATTTTTTCGGTTTTACATATGATCTGCTATAATTTGGTTTGTTCGGGTTTTTACAATTCGGTTCGGTTTTTTTTTTTGTTCCGGTCTTTTCGGTTCAGTTCTTTATAGTTCGGTCAGTTTTTTCGGTTTTTCGGTTAATTTGAACACCCCTACTGAATGATGTTCTTTATTTTTTATTACTTACCAAAATCTCCAAAAATAACTTATAAATTGGATGAAATATTGGAAAATACGAATCTTATGAGTTCGTCTAAGATATTATTTTTCCTAATATTTAGTAGTTAGATCTTTTTCTTTACCTTTCTAAAAAGCAATGAATAAGCTTTATCAGAAAAAAACAAAAGATACTATAAAAAGAGAAAAAATTACAAAGGAAGAAACTTGAAAAGTCAATAAACAACCAACGTATCATATGATACACAATCACATACAGGGGCATACATAAATTATATTTTATATACCAAGGAAAAACAAAAAAACACAAAAGAAAAACGTGCAAATAACAATAATCATATTCCTTTCCACACATTACATATATATATATATATTATATATATATACGTATTATGATAAAATCAATTGGGAGTGGGGAAGAAGATCCCCAAGATTGTTACGAAAAATCAGCAACACACGCGCAGCAAAAGGTGTATTGTGTGTGTGTGTGTTTTTTTTTAATATTAAAAGCTAGCCAGTACGATTATTACTTCTCTCGGTTTGTCGTTTGCCCATTAAAGTTTGGATTTTTAAGGTAACTTGTATTGGAAATTTCCGAGCCCTTCCCTCAGTTATCGGTATTGGTTGCTTTTACTCAATTTCGTCGATGCATTGCACTTGCAGATATAGTTCAATTTTTCCTCTTTATTTTATTTTCGCAGACACATGGGAATGGGATAGAGTTTTGGGTGGTTTTGAGTATACCTTGTGTCTAAGCTTTAAGCGGTCATCGGTGGAAATTGTACTTCTATTGGGTTGTTTATCGGAATATATGTGATGGGTTTCGGAAATCTAGCTCATATGTTATAGTTTTTGGGTTGTTTTCTATTATTTGGCCTTTTGATCGTAGAATCTGAGGTGGGTTTCTGTATAAGTTACTGAATTTCGCATCGAAGGGCCATAATTTGGGTGGTGATTTCGAGTTCTTCTGTGAGAGGTTGTTGTAATGGGGAAGCTGATTCTTCACATAGTTGAGAATGGGAACTCTTACAACATCGATTGCGATGAATGTACTATCGTCGACGAGCTTCAGAAGATCATCGAATCGTCGTATGGTATTTCAGTCGACAATCAGCTCCTCTTGTGTTTTGATCAGAAGATGGACCCTCAAACTCCACTCTCAGCTTATAAGCTCCCATCTGATGAAGGCGAAGTGTTCTTATTCAATAAATCCCGAATGAGGAGTAATTCCCCAAATCCCGAGCCTGAGAAAGTTCATGTCGTCGAAATTCCCGACCCTCCAATTGCTTCCCCGTCTCATCACCCTTTGGACGATGCTTCAGATCCAGCCTTGAGAGCCTTACCTTCTTACGAGAAAGAGTTTCGATATCACTTTCAGTGTGGGAAAGCTATCTACAGCCGTGCCATGGCAAAGTTCGAGGCGTGTGAGGGTCTTTTGAGGAAGCAGAAAGTTCAAGAAAGGGCGTTGGAGATTGCTCGGGGAAACGTAGAACATTTCTTTAGTATGATCGTTCAAAACTACGCTGAATTTGACAAGTGCTATTCGCAGCAGTATGGTAGGCATACCAATCTTCTGAAGAACTTTCAAAGGGATGTTGATAGACTGAGGAGTATACAAATTGTCCCGTCCTTGCAGAGGGATGACCGCAAGTGTTTGTTGGATTTTCTCAAGGAAGAGAGTCTGCGCAGAGCTGTGTTGGAGTGCAGCAGTTCTCGCAAGCAGTTCGATGGTAAGGTTTTTGAGTTCAAGCAAGAGTTTGGAGATCTGAAGCGTAGTGCTGAACAGTTATTTTCGGAGAGGCCTTTGTTCGTTAAGGTTTTGGATTCGTCTTTAAAAGAGCATCGCCAGCATATCAATGAGCTGAAGGGAATCATGCAGGCGTTGAGGTAGATGCCCTTTATATGTATCTTTCTTTCTCCTTTCTCATTCTCTTACCAAAGATTATTGGCAGTTTTTTCTGTTCGTTTGACAGCTTATGTGGTTCTTTATCTTGCATGCAATCTGTATTTTATTGTAAGAACTAAAACATTCCCTCTGTGCATGAGTCCATCGTTTTGCTCGGTTAGTTTTTGAGGTCTCTTTTTTTCCTTTTCTTGACCAATCAACAGTCAAAGAGTGTATTAGAACTTAGTGTGGTTTGTATGACGTATATCTTCACTATGTCGTTATAAGCTGCGCTTTTCTGCTGAAGACTACTTTTTTTGTTTGGATTTATTACCGACAACTGAGCTGTACATGGCATTTCTTACTCGAATCAGCAGATAATCAGTCAATTGTTCCTCTATTCTTTGTCCTAAAACTGCTTTTTCTTCTTTTTAAACTTCTGTGTGATGTAATCACTGTCTTTTTTTTCAGCGTCAGTTGCATTATCATGCACACTATGTTGAGTTTAACGACAGAGATTTGCTTCCATTATTACCGTTATGCTGTCAGTTTTAAGCTCGAGTTATCGAAAACACATCAGTCGATCTTTACATCATCACAATCTTTCCCTAAGTTTTTCTTTTTTTTTCTTTATCACAGCAACGACGTAAACAAGGTGAAGAAGCTCTTGGACGACTGCATTTCCCCCCAACTATCATCATCTTCTCTTCGTCCCCCACGACGCCGTTTCAGCATTGGGCCAAATATACGACACTCACAAGCAGAATTACCTCCAAAAGATGGCGAATTGCGAGGCAGAAATTTCAAGCCTTCTAACTCTCTTCGAATCCAAGAAGAACGAAATGAACCTCTTCGTACACACAGCTACCTCCAAAAAGTCGCCTGCGTTCAGTACAACATAAAGGACGTTCGCTACAAATTCTCAGTCTTCCACGAGGCTCTTAAGCACCAAGACTCTCAGTTCGAGCAGCTGAGGGTCGTTCGAGGCATGGGCCATTCTTACAGGGCGTGTTTGGCCGAGGTTGTAAGGAGGAGATCTGCCATGAAGATCTACTTGGGAAAGGCGGGCCAGCTGGCCGAAGAACTCGCTGCTGAAAGAGAAAAGGAAATTACGAGAAGGGAGGAATTCTTGAAAAAGCTCAGTAAATATATCCCTGGCGATGTTCTTGGCTCGATGGGCTTGTTTGACTTGCCGAGCCCTTGCGATTTCAACGTGGCCCCTTTCGATACGAATTTGCTTGATCTTGAAATCGGTGATATTGACCGTTTTGCCCCTGAATTGGGTGCTGAGGTGTACGGTTCGTCTCAGGTGATGGAGATTTCTGGGACTGATAAGGTAGAGGTTGAGAACACTGTGTTGAGGGCTGAGCTTGCTTCGAAGGTGCCCTAATTTGCTTGATGAGGGCGGATTTAGAACGTGAATCTATCGATCAGAGTAAGTTCGACGATTTGCTGAGGAGCGCGGCGGAGGGACGACGTACGCCTTGCATCAGAAGGACGAGTACCAGAAACACCTTCAGAGTTTGCTGGGAGAGAAGCAGTCGCTCTGCGAAGCTTACGAGAAGCGAATTCAAGAATTGGAACAGAGGTTGTCTGAAGGTCCTAAGATTTCGGACGATGAAGGGGAAAGAAGAGATCGAATGGTGGACTCGTCGAGCGCACTAAATTCTCGGGCAGACGAAGCGTACGATGATATCCGTGGAGGAGATGAAGAAAAGGCGCTAGGTGAAACTTCTGTAGAAACAGAGCTGGAAGCTAAGAAAGCAGAGGAGTCGAGCGAATTGGACAGCGCTGAAACTAAGGTCGTTGATTTGAACGATGAGATTTCCAAGCTTAGAGTGCAGTTGGAGATGAATAAAAAGCTGCTCGATGAATCGCAGGTATTTTTTTATTTTTTTTTTTACGACCCTCTTAATAGATGAAGTCACATAGATTTTACGTATTTCGTATTATTTGAAGATGAACTGTGCCCATTTGGAAAAGTGCCTCCACGAGGCTAGAGAAGAAGCGCAGAGGCATCTTTCGACTGCTGATCGTAGGGCTTCAGATTATAATGTCTTGCGATTATATTCGGTCAAAATGCGCGCTCTCTTCGAAAGGCTGAAAAGCTGCGTTTCGTCGGCGAATGCAATCGATTTCGCTGATTCCTTGCGCTGTTTTGCTCAGTCTTTATCAAGGTAAGAACTTTACGCTCATTCCCTGCTGAATGTTTTACGGGCTTTCGACGTTCTTTTTTCGATCTTTCATCGCATCATTTTTTTTTTATTTTCTTGAAGTCCTACGAACGAAAGAGAAGATCAAAGTACAGCCGAGTTTCTCGAATGCGTCAGAGTACTTTCGGACAAAGTCGATTTTCTTACAATGCAACACAGAGAATTGTCTGAAAGATCCCTAAAGCTCGAATCTGCAAACGAGCGTCTCAACAAAGAGCTGAACGAAAAAAAATTCGGTCAGCGCACTCTACGCAAAGCATCAGACCGAAAAACAGGTCGGTCAGGGTCAGCCAAGGTTTCCTTTTCTTTTTTTCATTTTCCTTATTTTCTAACATCCTCGGGTTTTCATTACAGGCGAACAAAGAGAAAATCTCTTTCGGGCGCTTCGAATTGCTCGACATTGCAGCTTTCGTAACGAACAATTTGGGACACTACGAAGCCATTAACCGTGCCTGCCCTTATTACTACCTCTCCGAAGAATCGGTGGAGTTATTCTCCGATAAATCGCCTGCCCGCCGCCCAGGATATATAGTCGGGCAGATCGTTCATATCGAGCGAAAAGTCGTAAAGTCTTTGTCTTCGAATCCTTACGGCGTTCCCTTGGGATGTGAATACTTTGTGGTTACCATTGCAATGTTGCCTGAGATAAATGTTGGCAGCACTTCAGCGCATTCTTCTTGATCTTACTAAGGTTGCATGGAAAAAAAAATGGCAGACTTTTAAGATATGATGGGAGAAGTTTATTATCAAGTGTTGATAATATTTTATTTTTATTATTTGGGGATTAATGCTACTTTTATTGGTTTCTTTATTTGTTCATTGCTTTTTTCTTTGGAACTCTTGTGTACATATAATTGAAGACCATTTTTTATCTTATTTTTCTTCTGTTCTGTATATATATTTCCTTGTTACTTATTATTCTACTAGTATTTTAAGCATAATATAAATAAGTTTTATATTCAAGAGTTTTTAATTTGAAAAGAAGAAAAAAAGACGTATTTTTTTAGTTTAAATGTTGCATAAATAATATCATAATTTTACTTTAATGGTATATTATTTTTTAATATTTAAAAGAAAAATAATTAATGTGAAAATTGGAATAAATAGAAAAAGAAGGATAAATAGTATTATATATTACATGCAAATTAATTTGAATTTTATTGATATATAATATAAATACATATTTATATATATATATTATATTATCATAATCAAATTAACTATCTAGCAACTAAAGATGATTGTTGCAGAAACGTCAGAGATAAACTGCTGCTTTTAGAATTGGGCATGTGAATGCTCTCTGTGGTCCATGAATATTGTCGCAAAATTAAATAGTTACGAACGTAAAGAAAAATAAATTTCGTTCTACTCTAACATGATATTTCCACTAATTTAATTTCTTTTCGGGAATCTACACATAAATCCCCAATAGAAAACTTATCAGCCACTTAGGTACCTTGTCAGACATCTTTTACAGCTAGGTACCTAGTTGAATAAAAATTTTACACTTAGGTACCTAATTACCTAAGATTACCAAAATACCCTTATTAAATGATTTAGAATTTCATTTCAGCTTTTCTCTTCTCTGCAAAAATCGAGCTTCAGCTCGCCGTCGACGACGATATTCTTGCCGACCACTCCTTCTGCTCGTGCCGGCGCCGGACAAGGATCGAAGAGCCTCTTGAACGTTGGGTTCTCGATTTTGAGGGTTGATTTTGTCAGGTAAGCTTTTCTTTTGGTTAGGGTTTGGTTAATCGATTTTGGGCATTTGTTCAAGGTTTATCCCAAAATCCGGGAGCTCAATGCGATCCAAGAGCTCCATATAAGAGTGGAATGTTAGGATTTGATAGTTATTGAGGCTAATCCATCGAGATTTCGGTTTTCTTTTATGTAACTGTTACGACGTACCATTTCCTATGAATATTACGTACCATTGTATGTTGTTATACCGTACCTAAAATACATTATGCGACACAGTCCGATTGGACATTTATGTTCTGTAGTATCTTTGTGTATTTATATCACGTACCAAGTAACATGTGTATACGTTACCAAAATGTCCAGTTATGCAGTACCAATCTAAAATATATACCGTACCATTTATACAGGTTGCCATAGTATCTGAAAATATGGCGTGTGCAAATTCGTTTGGTGGCGGACTATGAGACATTCTTTTTACGATTTATGCACATTTGTCGATCATCAACCCTATTCCGACTCACGAGATGAATGCTCAAACCGATGATGGGAATTTTATTCGTGACCCGGACATCCGCGTTCTCCCCGGTCGCCGAAAGACACGGAGGATTCCATCTCAGGTAGATAGAAGATCCAATAAGTGTAAAATATGTGGGAAATACGGACATAATCACCGTACTTGTACAGAAGCCGTAACGACGTAGCGTCCGTATTTTCTATGTATTTTCTTTTTGCTTTTGTTCCATAACCTTTTTCGGTGCTCTTTTGTATGGTATTGGCTCATTCTTTTTGTCTAAATGATGCCAGTACGTCATTGTTTTGTTCAAATGTGTCAATAGGATATGACTCATTATTTTTGCCTAAATTTGGTACTGTAATAGACTGCCAGTTTGGTACAGTAAAATATGCACATTTGGTACGGTACTATATGTAAATTTGGTACTGTAATGACTGCAGTTCGGTACAGTAATATATGCACTTTTGGTAACGTAATATATGTAAATTTGGTACTGTAATATATGCCAGTTTGGTACAGTAAGATTTCTAAATTTGATACGGTATTATATGTAAATTTGGTACTGTAATGAATGCCATTTTGGTACAGTAATATATGCACTTTTCCTAATGTATGCACATTTGACACCGTAATATATGTAAATTTGTTACTGTAATACATGCCATTTTGGTACCATAAGATATGCAAGTTTGGTTTATGCCTGTTTGGTACTGTAATATATTGCCAGTTTGGTACCCTACGACATGTATGTTTGGTACCGTAACCTATGCCTATTTGGTACTGTAATAAATGCCATTTTGGTACCCTACGACTTGCAAGTTCGGTACCCTACGACATGCAAGTTTGGTACCCTAAAAGAAACCATTTGCTACTGTATGCACATTTGGCACCGTAATATATGTAAATTTGGTACTGTGATGAATGCCAGTTTGGTACCATACCATATGCAATGGTACGGTACGACATAGGGTACTGTATCGTTTCAGAAGTAGGTACCGTATAAATTAAAGTAACAAATGGTATTTAAGCCTTGACTATATTCCGTCACAAACGAAGCATTTCAGCAAGTGTTCATGTGGATAAAGGAATAGACATTTTCTGACTTTTTCAGTAATGATTACACACTTTTCTGACATCTTTCAGTCATGATTGACGAGACTTCTGACATTTTCAGTCATGAGTTGGTCAGAGTCTGACATACAAGGTATTAAATAATAAAAGTCAGCTCATCTGACATGTCGGTGGCTTTCCTAAAATGTTTGATGTCATCCGTAATTTTGGGTACTGCAACCGTGGCTGAGTTGGTACGCTTTAAACAAAACAACAGGTACCCCTACAAAGATATTTAAGGTACGACGTCCCTTATATATATGATACATCATACTAGAGTTAGTATTTTTCGAGGTCGATCGAATTACTTTTTCATCTCGAACCACCGTAGACCAATAATATATAGTATTAGATACGTTTTAGATCAAATTCGGTGCATTAAGCCCCGCACGCATGAATTAAATTTTAAAATACCAAGATTCATTATAGTATAAGGATATAAGCAAGAACATCTACAACATAATTTGAATAATTTGGTGAGTGCTACATCTGCGAATTCGGTGCATTAGGCTTTCTTTTTTTTTTTTCATTTCGTTATTGTTCGGTATTGTCAAAATCACGCAGGACAACGCGATTCGATTAGGAATGTATTCATTTTTCGATCGTATAACAAATGGTACGATATACTTTCATATCTGGGTACTGTATATGTATAATTCTGGATACGATCAACATGCAGGTTATGGTACTATATATGTAAATGATAAGGTACCTTCTGTAAATCACAAGGTACCTTAGTGTACAACAGATAAGGTACTTCATGTGCGATATATAAGGTACGGTATATATTTACGTAATGGTACGTTTAACCTCCATATTACGGTACTCTATAGTTAAGCGATATGGTACGCTAAGATGAAAGACAAGGTACTTTATGTCTGTTGTTTGTGGTACGCCATATATTTACGTAATGGTACGGTTAACCTGCATATTCTGGTACTCTATACGTAAAGTATAAGATACGGTCATACAATAACATATGTTAACCTGCATAAATTAAGGACAGTCATAGAACAACACAACACAACACACACTTGGCAACAACCGTCCTTGCACAAAATAAAAACCAACATAACCAACAAAAGGTCTCCATACAGTCCCATCCCCAACTCAAAATAAGTTAACCAAACTAAACAAGAGTCTAACAGCATATCCCAGAAACTTAGTGAAAAGATCTAACATACAACTACGCTCGTCACGTAAATGCGAGCAGCCATAGAAGCACGATAGACATCCATGCTGACTTCTTTACCATACTTCTCGAACTCTGGGGTGTCGACAACGTACTCCTCTATGGTCAGATATGCGTGCACACCGCAGTCTACGTCGCCAAATTGGGGCCTGTTGAACAGCGGATCCACGGTCTTCTTACATTGATAATCGTACTTCGATGACCAATACCTCATCAGAAAATCAGCCTGCACAAATTAAAAACGACAAACGCATACCCGAACATAGTCGACGAAATATGCCCAATGTTAAGACTTACGAAGGCTCTAGCGGCCCAGGTCATCTTATGCGAGGCCATCGGATCCTGAACGTAGAACTTTCTCTCGTTCACCTTGTAGACGAGCACTCCCCAGTGGTTACCTGTATTCACAGGCGTCAACACGTATGCGACATCTTAGGCATATCTAAAAAAAAGAACGGGGACCTTCTTATAGCTTCTTTTTGATCAGGGGTCATGCTACCCTTCAAATTGCTAATGGTAGATCGAAAGAGCGTAGGATGGCACCTGGAAGACAGCTCAAATTTGTTCCGCGGAGGCATTTCTGCAAAAAAGCAAAACTGTTAACAAGTAGTACCATTTTATTCACACAAGGGGTACCAATTTGGCCAAACAGAGGGTACCAAATGCAGTGATAATGTAGTACAAAAAAATTGACACCATCTTCGAAAAACCCACTGTTAACAAGCAGTACTATTTTGGTCACACAAAGGGGGACCAATTTACCCTAACAGAGGGTACCAAATGCAGTGATAATGTCGTACCAAAAAAATTGACACCATTTTCGAAAAACCCACTGCTAACAAGCAGTACCATTTTATTCACACAACGAGTACCAATTTTCCCAGACAGAGGGTACCAAATTCAGTCATAATGTAGTACCAAAACAGATTGACCCCATTCAAGGTAACCAGTTAACAAGTAGTACCATTTTATTCACACAAGCGATACCAATTTGGCCAAACAGAGGTTACCAAACGCAGTGATAATGTAGTACTAAAAAAATTGACCCCATTCTGAAAAACCACTGTCAACACGCAGTACCATTTTATTCACACAAGGAGTACCAATTCGCCCAAACAGAGGGTATCAAATTCAGTCAAAATGTAGTACCAAAACAAATTGACCCCATTCAAGATAACCAGTTAACAAGTAGTACCATTTTATTCACAGAGGGGGTACCAATTTTCTCAAACATTAAGTACCAAAAGCAGTGATAATGTAGTACCAAAACAAATTGACCCAATTCGAAAAACCCTAAATCGACCCATTCGATTTACCCAAAATCGACACATTCCAAAAACCCAAATCGAGCACTAATCACCCATCTGAACACGCACCAAAAAACCCTAATTGAACAACAAATCAATCTCATTCCAAAAACACGCAGCAAAACCACAGACCATACGAACACTAACCGAAATTGCTTAAACACAACGAGTTACGGTAAAACCACAGACGGAATACCGGAAATGAACCCGGAAACGGAAATACTCGATTTACTTACCTAACGATTTCAGATGGGCAATACCACGACGAACGAGTAGACAGAGGGCAATACCGCTACGAACGAAGGGAAAAGCGGTCGATTTCTGGATTTAATCGCGCGATTTGGAAGATGGGTGTGCGTTTTTTTTTTTAATGGAGGAACGAACGTGAAATAAGAAAAGCAGGTAAAAAGATGTAAATAAGTTTCAGTAGGGGTAAATCCGTCAGTTAGGTACCTATCAGTAAAATAAAATTCAACTAGGTACCTAGTTTAAAATTCATCTGACTAGGGACTGAACTGTGTCAATTTTATTGATGTAGGTATTTAAGTGTTAATCCCCATTTCTTTTTATCTCATTAGAATGCCCCTTTGAAAGATATACAACGCAACAAAACGAAAGTGCGATATAACACATGAAAGATGTGCCAAAAGTCTAATAAAGACGGCAGCGCTTTGGCACTTTTGCAAAGATAAATTATAAAGAATGTCACAAAGCAATTGGTATTAATACTTTGACGGCCATAGCACGTGAGATACAATTACAAAATATTCAATTTTCGAATATACTAAAAGGGTTTCAGTAACTCCAAAATCTCGCCAACGTAAAGATAAAATCAACTATAAGATATGAACTCTTTGATCCGCAAAAATAGGAAAAAGAAATTTGAATTATCATTGATATTATATATAGACATATTAGGACATATGAATTGTCTTGGACATTGGAATCGTGATGCATCATATTTTTCCTCGATTCAGTCTGTTGTCTCCATCACCTTCTGCTTTCATGCTGTACTATATATATACAATTTCAATGAAATTAAGTTTAAATGTGTAAAGCTGTTTTTTTTCCTTTCCATATAATAATATCTGAGCATCGACTTTCTGGCAATAAATCCTTTTAGCTTTGCTATAGCCGAGTGGCCCAAAGCCTTTTTCTTTTGACATTGGTAAGTTCAAATTAAATACCCAAATCCACTTATTTAATTATAATATTGAGCATACTTGTTAATCAATATATTATTACATTCGACGATTAATTTCATCATGCTAAATATAAATTTTATATGCAAGTATATAAATATAGACAAAGGTGTACAAACACCGAAACTATTAGCTTGGCGTCATTATGTTGAGACAGACAGAGCACGTTCGTACAAAGACACAGCAATTACAATTTATGTATTTTCTTGTGCTAAGGATTTTTTTTTTTCACGGTAATAAGACAAGAATACCCGATTCAAAAGAACCCTAACAATATTTTCCCCTTATTTCTTGCATTGGAGATGAGAAGATAAAAAAAAGGAAAGAAAATCCGTGTCTTACTTCGTCACTATTTTCATCTTCCTTCCCTTCATTTTCTGTCTCCTTCTATGTAGCAGATAAAAATGGAGTCTTGGCATACAATTGAAGATGAAGAAGATGAAGATGAAGATGAAGATGAAGAAGAAGAAGAAGCTTCGGAGAAAATGGGGTACTAATATGATAACTTTGTGGGATTTTTAACATTATTGTCTGAATGATGCTGACATTATAGTTTAAGGTGGTTGCTGTGAGAGATTTATTTGTGGTGTGATATTGGCGTGGGAGGGCTCAATCTGATATCTTTTTTTTGTTGAATTTCTTCCTTTTTTTTTGTTTTTTTTTTTTCAAGGTTAGCATAGTCTTCATTCTCGTTGTGTATGTAATTTTCGAATTATTGAAAAAAAATTAGATTAGATTGTAAGTTGTGGAAGTTTTGGTGTGGCTTCCTTCAAGAATGGGGATTTCGTCTCTTTGTTTTTTATTTTTTTTTTATTTCTCTCTTAAAGGTTTATGACCGTTGGAATTGGGATTTGGGAACCCTTTATCTAATTCAGTTGTTTAGACTGAAACATTAGAAAAATTTTCTAAAACTGTTAATGTAAGAGACTCCGAAGTACACAAGCTTAATTTCTTGTTATGATCTCGTACTGTTTGTTTCTTGTGTTTATCCCCTCAAGAATGTTCTCTAGTAATATTAGACCTCAAATAAAGAATGTTAGTTTAATTTATTTCGTTTTTATTTATGTCCATGAAATGAATGTGATGTAATGAATTACCGAGTTCATATCTTATATTTGGATTTGATCTATCTAGGTCGAACTGCACCATCATAATTAATGTGTCACAGAGTACATATGGTGGTATGTATGTACTCTCGGCATTAATTTCATTTCAGTAGGTTGAACTTCTTGCATTTAAAGCGCTGTACTATTGTTAGAAATGAATGACCGGAAATATGTATGTAATATAATACACATATATCATGTGGTGTATGCTTTGCCGTAGAAATTCGGGCCGGGCCCGCGGTACATTATCGGTCATCGAGGCCCACGCACCCACGTCGCACATGAGGAGAGGTCCCAGTATAAGCTAAGCTTGATGGGGTTCATTCCTAAAACCAATTGGTGATAGGAGGAGTGACCCTCAAGCTTATATAGCGGTTAATTTTTCTTGTCGTAACCGATGTGGGACATTTGACATTTGCCCACATGTGACATTTTTCACACTCCCCCTTCACATGTGAGTTTATTTCTTTAATCGGATGGAAACGCCATATTTTTTGAACCCGTCATATATTTTAATCGAGTCGGATCTTCCCTCTCTGATACGTAGAAATTTGGACCGCCCCCCGGTAATTTATCGGCCATCGAGGCCCCTTCTCCATTTTCTTATTTTGTTCTGATCCTTCAATTGTAAATGAAGGCCGAAAGAGATTTTTTGTTTTTTTTTTTATTTCATAATTACGAACCTTTTGAACGAATATCTATGACAATAACCGAGTAACCAAATCAATATAAAATCAGATAATTCAGTTTAATTTTTTTCGATAATCGCTTTGTTTGTTAGAATTTAGAAACAACGACCGAACGAAATTATGTATCATAACAATTCAACCAATGTGCTTCATCGGCTGGTTTCATATTCACAATGTAATATCAAGAAAAACTATTTTTACTATTTCAGCAAATATTTGTTTGCACTTTCCTATGCCTTCACCTTCATGTAATATACCTATTGTTAAATGTAATAATACATTCCAATGTCAATGTTTATTTCATAAGTACTAAATTTCTAGAAAAATATATAGTGCAATCTGATTGTGTAAAAGCTTAGCTAAAAGCTTGTCTTTGCTTTCTTTTTGTAAAGATGATGTGAACCAAAAGTCAACTACAATTTGAACAAAAAGTCAATTCAAAATGCCAAATAACTAAATGTGTTTAATACCGAATTTATTTCGTGGATTGATTTTCGGATCGGCCTAAACCCGTATAGAACCCCAAACCCGGCATGATTCCACGATAGAAAGGGTGGTATATACATCATTGCCGAAAATAGCAAATGACCAAAAAGCCCATGATCGGCAGAGATCTAAAATTCTGAAGGTAAAACACATTCAAATCCACGCGACATAACACCATCATGACTTTCTCCTCAGAAACACGCAAATTTTCATATACGTTATTCCACAAAGAGATGAGTAATGACAAAAGGATTATCCCTTTTGCTTCGTCTACTAAGCCCTAACATTGCGCAGTGTTTCGATTTCAGATCCTACTAGTGTGAGCTTCTACTTGCGTTTGTAATGGTCTTACTTTATTATTCGGCGTTTTTTTTCCGTGGTTTCTTTTTAATTGATCCTCGCACTTAGTAAGCGACTTTGATGATGAGGAACCTAATTTGTTTGTGAGATGATCGTATCTCTTCTTTCCTTTCACTGGGTATACGGTGTGTAGTTGGATTTAGCAGACATATATGTCTCTGTGTCTGTGGTCAATTGTACTTTGAAAGTTTGTGCTGGATCTCGACGTCCGATTCATTTCCCATTTTCCTTGTTTAGCTACCAACTTCAGAGGGAAAGGAACCAAATGCCGTTCTTTTCGTTGATGATTCAATTGCCAGTTATATCAATTGGAGAAACAAATGTGAATAGTAAAATTGTCCGAGGAAGGGTGGGGCTTGTAGTGTGCGATTGTTTGATTTTATAATATGTCGATCTCTAGCTATTGCTGACAATGTGAGAATGTTGCTTTTTTTTTTCCTATTTCGTAATGTTGCGAAGTTTCTTCTGCAACCTTGATTTGCTAGCTTCCAGCTTATTTTTAGTTTTTCACATTTTTTCGATTTCCTACATTCGAGCAATGGCGCGACCTTTTACCATGAGAAGAAAATTATGTGCCACTATTTTATATTTGTCTGTACTATGTCAGACATGTAGTAGCTTTTATCTTCCCGGAACTTATATGCATGCATACTCAACGGGGGACGAGATACATGCCAAAGTAAATTCTTTGACCTCCATTGAGACAGAGCTGGCCTGCAACTATTACAGTCTTCCTTATTGCAAGCCTCAAGTTATCAAGAAAAGTGCCGAGAATCTCGGAGAACTGCTAATGGGAGATCAAAAAATCGACAATTCCCCATACCTCTTCCAGATGAATGTGAATGAGTCCCTTTACCTCCTCCATTGAGTGAAAATGATGTCAAACTCTTCAAATAGAGGACGTGAGATCCTTATCAAGTGAACATGATTCTCGATCTCGATAGTCTCCCTGTCATGAGATTTACCTATCAGAATGAGGTTAAAACTCAGTCGTCTGGTTACCAAAACAACAACGACGACAGCATCATCAATCCCCTCAAGTTTAAGATACTGATTCACGAGTACGAAGGTGCTGGTGTTGAAATCATCGGTACTGGAGAAGAAGGCATGGGCGTCATTTCAGAGGCTGATAGAAAGAACCATAAGGAGGGATTTAACTAGGTACGAAGAGCTGGACAAGAGTCTCAGGCGCAGTTGAACGGAGAACTCTCGGACAGAAACTCGCGGTGGGTGACGAATTCAGAGAACCATCCCACTCGTAACTACTCTGCACGATGATCGGCAATGGAGTTCAAATCAGTGGAATGGCGGTCGTTACTAGGGTTCGTTTCCCCAGCTTCTTGAGGCATGCTGCTAACATGGATGATAATGCTCTATCTTTTCCTGGGATCATCGCTGGCTATGTAGGAGTTTATTTGTGGAGAACCATCAGAGGCTCATCCAAAGGCTGGAGATATGTTTCGTGGTCCATCTCAGGCTTCTTCCCAGGCGATACTAAACTTCATCTTACTGGGGAAGCCAAAGCTCAGGCGCCATTCCAATCTCCATATACTTCATCATGTTCTTGCTATAATTCTGCATCTCCGTGCCCCTAACCCTTTCAGGAGGACTCTTGGGCAGGAGGGCCGAGCATATCAACTACCCTGTGAGAACCAATCAGATCCATAGGTGTGCGTTCGGTCTGCGGAATTCGACGCAGAAAAGAAAAGAAAAGTGTGTTCATACGTATTGAATCATTGTACATTAAGCTTCACGTATCGTACCATTCCACTTTTCCTTTCTTTTTCACGTCAAAATCCGTAATCTAAATGGAGCCCAGAGAAATCCCACTAGAAAATACCCATCTTGACTCCTAGTCCTCGGCGCTGGGACACTGCCCTTTGGAACCCTATTCATCGAGCTACTATTCATCCTCTCCAGCATATGGTTGGGGAGATTCTGTAACGTCTTTTGCTTCCTTCTCATCGTACTCGTTTTGCTGGTAATAGTCCCGCTGAGGTGTCGGTGGTTCTTACATGCATGCATTTATGCGGAGGATTGGATGTGGTGGTGGAAGGCGTTCTCTACCTCGGGCTCGGTGGGTCTCTACGTGTTTCTTACTCTGTTAATTACCTCGTGTTTAATCTGAGGAGCTTGGACGGGCCCGTGTCTGCCACGCTCTTACATAGGTTATTCGTTGATTATGGCTGTTGAAATATGCTCTTGACGGGACGATCGGTTTTTATTACGTCGTTCTACTTCGTGCACTACCTTAATTCGTCGGCGAAGATTGACTGATTGATTGTCCATTTGGATGTGCAAATAGAATATTTAGTGTTAATGACTTCACGACATTGATATAAATAGCATCATTTCGAGACATAGACAATAAAATTACTGTCGCTCAAACTCTCTGCATAAAGACGGATTCATCAGCCAAGTGAACCTCTATTCGTAGTTGTTCATTCTCTATTTGGTGTTTTTGGTAGTCAACTATTTCTTTGGCAGAGACAACAACTGAGCCGTGACAATATATTAATATTGTCAGCTCGTACAGTGTCAGCTCTTCAAGGCAAGGAAATGGCTGCACTCTGCTGCAAACATTCCAAATCCTACAAAATCAGCTAGGCGGTTAATTTATCGGACGATTTTATTTTATTTTTAAGAAAAAATTTAGAAATACGAAAAAGAGAAATGTTTATCCTAAAGTTGTATCGTTGGAACGATATGTTTATATAATATTTTGAGGCACTTTATGTTGGATAAAATATTAACGGATTTAATATATGAAAATATAATGATAAGAAAATATGTATACCTTCTGATTCCCGCCTAACGTCATTGCAAACTTTACAATATTATTATGAGACGCAAAGAGGTGTGATGTCTTCATTCAGATTCTAGCTAAGGGTGTAGGGTTTTGGGAAACCCAAACTGAGAAAGATAAAGGAAAATAAACACATACAATAAGAAACACAATATTATTTAGAAAGATAGAGTACTCAGATCACATAACATAGGTAATTGTTATGTATTGATCTATTTTTGGGGTTTTCTGTTGGGTTCGCTAGGCCGCACGAGGCGATCGCAGCGGAAACTTCGAAATAGAAAGTATACATGTATCGTATAAATGTTCGCTCCGTCGATTCCTCTAACGATTTTTGGGATCGTCATTTAGATCACGTAAGTGGTACAATTTTTCGTGGCTAGGGTTTAGTATATTACCTATTCCTTAGCTTCTTTTAGCGACGATGGAGAGGGAATCAATTCCCGCTTGTGGCGACCACCATCTTCGTAAGTTCGTCGTAGACGTCACCATACTTGTACTCGCTGTATGGATTCAAATGTCTCCCCGCTATTTGAGTCCACCTTTTGGTTTACGACACCGAGATGATTTCTTCGCTAGTAGAAAAAATCCCGGTACTTTAAATCGATACTGAGAACCACAAAGGAATAAGCAAAAGAAACTTCTTTTGTTGGTGTCCTCACGTCAAAACAAGAAAATGGGAGTAAGAGTGTGTTTGTGAGAGTTTTCGTTATTTTACTCTTGTATACAATAACTACATACCTAGATATACACACAAAAGAACTGTAACCTAAGGGCTCACCGCACATTAAAATTTCTTTAATACTCATTTAAATCTCACATTAATATTTCTTTAATACTCATTTAAATCCCACATTAATATTTCTTTAATCAAAGAAAATGTTATGCATTCAAAACAATAGAAACGTTTCCTACTAATATGGATTAATCTCCGTTAAGTCCACTAACTCATTTGTTTAAATTCATAATTAAAACACCATTAATTATGTGAGCCTCGATAATCAATCATATTGACTATCTTATTCGTTTAAATTTAATAATCAAATTATTTAATATTTTAGTTCAACTATTGAAATAAAGATTAAATCCAACTATTCACATATCAATTTCATATTGTCATTTTCCAAAACTTCGTGTGACCCTTTTAGGTTCTCAAATCAACACTAGTAGTGGACTTACAACTCCTTGTAATTTACTAAAAATAACTTTTTAATCTCACGATTCCACAAATCACGGTAACACCTAGCAAGTAGCGTGATTACCTAGTATTGAATTAAATAGCGAGTAAACCCAAATTGATCTAATTGCAAATGCATACACGTAAAATTCTTTTGACGACTAATTTCCCGATTAGACCTTGGGCATGGAGTTATAAGTCGAAACCCAAATTGATCTAGTTACTATGATTTCATTTCAAGTTTAAATGATTCATTTATGAATCTCAATTCATCCTGCCTTGGCCAAGGTCTTTGAATCATAAACTATGAAAAACATAGGAAATTCACTTATTAGTTTAAGTATCGAATTCTATGTTGGCCACAGACAATCTCCATACACAATGATACAAGATTATCCAGCAAGCATCTGTATATATGCATTTGCATCACACGCTAATGTTAATGGAACGTAACATCCTCGTCTAACAAGCATGCAACATATGCACAAGTCTTTCCGGGTTATTCGATGTCCTGCTTTGAAATACCCATCGACTTGGAACTTATTAAGATCACAGCCTAAACATATTCCATGATCACCATCCGTAATCATGTCCTTCGACTTATAATGATCTGAGGACTTTATCAAAATGTATCAGCATAAGATAAAACAAAGCCGTTTATTTGATATAATTTCCAATAAATTATTTTTTACAAGTAGAAAAATATCCAACCAAGTTGGAATAATGGGCATTCTACTCTAAAATTTTCTTATATGCAGAATTAAGAGATGTTAGAGATGAGAGGAGAAGATTGGATTAGATTGAAGAAGGAGAAGATGATTCATTGAGGGAGGAGAAGAAGATCAGAAAATAAGTTTAAATCATTTGTTGCTAAGCATAGAACTCGTACAATGTATTTAACCTAATGAGATAGTTGGGCTCATTCATAGTGTCCCAGATAGAGTTAAGTAAGTAGGAAGATATCGGCCAAAAGTGACTACTAACTTCAATTTGGTCTAAATATTAGCCCATGTAGAAAACCTCTTTACTCTTTTATTCATTGTCTTTGTCAACACCAACTCCATCGCTGACTTTCTAACACCATCAGCTTCACCACTCTTGTCTGTAACAAAGCCATTTCCAGCCATAACCGAGCTATCTCCGCTTGGGTTCATGACACACATCAACATTATTCCAAACAAGAAAAGAATAAAAAAGGTTTCCACCATGGTAGCTATAGTCTCGAGAGGCCGTTGATCTTTTTCGGTTAGGAAATGATTTATATTTGGTTCTCATGGATATGGAGATGCCCGTCACGGATGGAATACAGGTGACATTCATATAAACTACATTAATGAAATTCAATTATTTTCATTTCATTTTATTTTGAATTTTGATTATAGCCTATTTCCATGCAAATTTTTGAATTTTGTACAAAGAAAGCGACATGCGACTAAGAGATACGAGCCATGAGAACGAGTAGTAGCATGATAGTAGGCGTAGCGTTTTGCGGGCCTAAATCGAAGAAGAAATAGTTTGTCGAGCTGGCTTAGATTATTGCTATGGAAGCCTCTCAATTCCATTGCTGTAGTTTCTATATTGGATGAGTTGCCAAGAAATTGCTACAAAAGAAGAAGACGATGTCTTTTAGTAATTTGAATTATCAAATAGTGGAAAGGAATGATATGCACAGCTTCCATTTTGCAGAAAATGATATGAAATAAAATGTTTTGTGAAATGTGGTATTATCAGCCCATGCACAAAGACAACGTTGTTTTACATGTAATATCACTTTCTTTGTCTTTTTTTTGGAATGAGGTTTAGATTCGATTTAGGCTGAATATTAGTCTGAATATAGAAAATATGATGTCATTTAAAGTGGGTGACTATTCCATTTTTAATAGCTCAAATTTATGATATTGAGCGGAAGTTTTCAGTTGAGTATGTGTAAGAAACCCATAAAGTAAAAGGCTACATGCCTCCCTCCCCCGGTCGCCGGTTGAACCCGCGCTAACGTTTCGGCATTGCTCAATTGAATGCGGATGAATCTTTTTTTTTTTCCATTTTGAAAAGTTACGAATGCGAAAAAAGAAATGTATATCCTAATCTATTATTGAACCGACGGAATTCATGTTATTTCATGCAAAATGTATTGATAAACTTGGTCACTTTTACGTTGGTATAATATTAGCATATTTGATATATGGAAAAAAATATAATAAAAATATTTATAGTCTCTAATTTCCGCCTAGCGCCTAGCAATTTTACATATATAATTAGAGAAGCAAATAACTTAGATGTCTTCCTTGTGATTTTATCCAACGGTTCAGGAAAACGCAAATCTGAGAAAACAAGAGAAAACAAAAAGAAATTCAGTATTAATTTAGAAAAAAACAAGAGTACCGAGATGCAGATCACACAACAAAGGTACACATCAGTTAACATGCATTTCAAAAGAAAATAAAAGAAATGAATGAAAAAGGTTTCTACGGTATCAATCGACAATAAAATTACTGGCGACAAACAACTAAGTCGGGACACCGATGCAATTCGATTAATTTCGGCGTCTGTATATCTCCGATATTTGAGGATGATTGATATCTCCTTCGTTCAACCTATTCCACTGAGAATGGTTTGAGCTCTTCAAGGCAAGGCTGGTGTAAAGCATTCGAGGTCATTACACGAAATGAGGTTCAAAGTATTTTAATTAGAAAAAGAAAGGAAAAATCATTTTTGGCGATTATGTTTCTATACAATTGGTCGGTCTCCTTATTATATAATAAGTTATTATCAACACAAACATACAATACGAACTGCTACTACAGTGTTTTATTATTCAGGAAATAAAAAAACAAGAATAGATAACTCAGTACGCACAAAGGTAGACGAATAGCAATGGCACACAACATCATTCCGAAAGGAGAAGAATAGAGGACCAAACAGAAAAAAGAAGATCTTTAATCGTACCATCTGAAATTTCCGACACTAAAATTACTGGAGCTCAATATCTCAGCAGAAAGATTCGAGTTGTCAAGCAAGGCAACCTTTATATGTAATAGGTCATTCGCCATCTCTTGTTTTTGGTATTCTGCTAATTTTTTTGGCAGAATCTACAAGTGAGTCAGGACAACCAACCAATTTGATAAATTTCAGCGACTGCATATCTCCAATGTCTGAGGATATCTTCAAGTTATTCATTGTGCCTAATTTCAGCTCTTCAAGGCAAGGAAAATTGCCGGAATCTGCTGCAAACATGCGAGATCCTTACAACGGTTGAGCTCCAAGTATTTTAAACTCACAAATTGTCCATCATCGGGCTTCCACTCCCTTCCTATGTTACATCAAACAGAGTTAGTCGTTCGAGCAGTGGCAATGACCCGATCTTACTCAATGTTACTTCGTCCTCATCCAATTCAAGGCCGCAAACCCAACGACTCTTCAGTGAATTGGGGAAATTAAGACTTGCGGACATTTCTTTTCTTAGTCTTACGGATCTCACATCAATCAACCACAAATCTAACATTTCAAGCTTTTCGAGAAGTCCGATATTGTTCAGAGCATATTGCGCCCCTTCGCTGAATCCCTCCACTTCTTCACTATAAGACACCCTTAGTTTCCTTACGCTGGGAATTCTTTTGATCAGATCTTCAGTAAAGCTGAAATTTAATATTGTCCAAACGGATTGAAGGTTCTTCAAGATTATCATATCACCACCATGGCTTTCACTTGGAAGAGGATTCGATAGACTTTGTTCTCGGAACGAAAATATGTCGAGTTGAGACATTTTCCATATATCTTCTGGTGCTTTAGCCTCGGGCAACCGTCTATCCGTAAAGATTGAAGGTTCCATATCGAACTTAAAACTGATAAAGGAAACCTTTCCTTCCAATCACTTGACATGAAATAAAGGCAGCGCAAGTTAACAAGTTGCCAGGCAACTTCCACCAACACGTCACTTGGAGTAATATACGAATACTGCTCTAAACGCAAAACTCGTAATGATTTATGAACAGCATATGGTAATGATGCACCATGACGAAGTATCAAGGTACGAAGAACGGACTCCGATTTTAGGATACTAGTGCCGGAGTCCACCTCGTATGAGCTGCTTGGATAGAGGACAATTCGCCTTTCATTTTTTTGGAAATTCTCGATATTGATTCCGCATGATGCTATAAAATTTCTTCTCCAAAGCCTCTTTTAAGCATAAATCCCTCAAAAGATCATGGATCTTGAATAGTCTTAATTCTCCCATGTAAAATGATGAATCAGAAACTAAAATAAGATTCCTACCAATAAGGTCATCTAGATAGACTTGTGCAGCCTCTTCTAGGCTCTTCCCGTTAATTGTTTTAGAAATCCTTCGGCCACCCACATTCCTATCAGTTCGTGTACATCAATAAATCTATCTTCACGAAAAATTCCAATGTAAAGGAAACAAGGTTTCAAGTATACGGGCAGATGAATATAGCTTAAAGATAATGTCTTTAAGCAACGATGTTCGTCTTCTGAGTTCACAGTGGAACTTAAATTCTCAGCAATAGATTCCCAATGTTGTCGTTTTCGTGAAGACTTTGCCAGATGGCCTCCAATCACGACAACCGAAAGTGGAAGACCTCTACACTTGTCTGATATCTCCCTCCCAACGTCCTCGAGCTCGCTAGGGCAATCGTCTTGTCCGAATGCGGTTTTGCAAAATAATTCCCAACTTTGACTCTCGTCTAACAACCCACATTAAAAACACGCGAGCTAATCGAATCGAATTTGGATTCTCTAGTGTTATCAGTATTCCGCTACCGCGGCTATCGGGAAAGAACGATCGCAGTCTGCCCACGCATCTTCACCCCACAGATCGTCCACTACTATTAGATACCTTCTGCCGAACATAGACCGGTACAATCTTAGACCCAAGTCGGGTTCGCTCTCTCCTCTCAAACTCTCCTTACTCGTCGACTTATCTAGACAGTGAACAAGTTCTACCAGAGTTTCATGTATGTCATATTCCTTAGATATTGTAGCCCAAGCAAGAACATCGAAGTAGTCTTTAACGTAAGGATGATTATAGACTTTGTTAGCGAGCGTTGTCTTACCGATTCCGCCCATACCTGTTATCGTGATAATCTGAGGGCCAGACGTGTTCTGTGGTCGAGCGAGATTGTCCACAATTTTGAGTGTTAGATCTTCCAACCCGACCACGTTTTTGTTCTCACTACTACCAGAATTAGCAGCGGCAGGTCTAGCTTGATCGTTGTTGCCTTGGCTCCTTTTCTTCTCGATGTTCCAATTCATCTTCGTCACTTCATCCTCGATTAGATCCATGGCATCTATCGCCTCTCGAAGGCTTGCGTTGAAGTCCTCTTCATCGTATATTTCATCTGCTATGTGAGTATCGACAACGTCTTCAGCAGCATATGCTGCATCAGCTATTCGGAGCTCCAATTTGAGATCGAGGGAGATATGGTGTGCTTCGAGGAATTTCAGAAAGAACGAGATCTTCGAATTGAGAGACTCCAAGTGCTCCTCGTCGAGCCTGATGGGAGGGTAGGGATGTTCTTTAAGATCTGATATGAGATGCATCAGAGAAGTAAAAGCTGCATAAGCCGTCGCCATACTGTTCTGTTCTCTACAGAGTGAAGAAGACAAAGAAGGGAGAAGAGAAATTGGTTCTGAAGCTTTTCTTTAGAAAGGAAGTACAGACTTTTTGTCAAACACGGCCACTACAACTTGTTGGGCCATAAATATTTAATACCCTTTGATGTCGGAAGCTGCTTTAGTTTCATGGCAATTGGTTGAATTATAGTTGCAAGTAGGAAAAGATACCTCCTAGGGAGAACAAGCACTCCTAAAAGGTGGACTAAGTTCCCTCAGAAACAACGAATGTGAAAAGGTAAATAAAATCAGATAATTCAGTTTAATTTTTTGCGTTAATTGCTTTGTTTGTTAGAAACAACGACCGAATGAATTTATGTTTAATAACAATTCAACCAATGTGCTTCATCGGCTGGTTTCATATTCACAATGTAATATCAAGAAAAATCTATTTTTACTATTTCAGCAAATATTTGTTTGTACTTTTCTATGCCTTCATGTAATTAATATACCTATTGTTTATTCTCGGAAAAGGTAATCGTACATTCCAATGTCAATGTTGACTTCATATTAAATTTCTAGAAAAAATATACTCCCTCCGTCCCAACCATTTTATACATTTTACTAATCGAGCGTCCCACCATCTTAAAAGACGTGTCAAAATATATACTTTTTTACCTTTTAATTATACTATATTATTAAAATATTCAGTTTCTTAATTCTCGTGTCAACTCCCAAATGTCCAAAATCATTTGAGACAGAGGGAGTATGGTGCAATCTAGTTGTGTAAAAGCATAGCTAATTAATTGCTAAAAGCTTGTCTTGGCTTTCTTTTGTAAAGATGATGTGAACCAAAAAGTCAACTACAATTTGCAACAAAAAGTCAATTCCTTGCCATTCCTTGGAGCCGATCGTCTCGACCCAATCCCCGATCAACTTTCGGCCAGGCTGCTCGGGCCACTCTAGTCCTCTCCAACTCGGTGCCTCATCGGGCTTATTTCCCACGTACCCGGGCTTATCCTACTCGGGCGTTCCTGACTCTCTTATCGCGTGGGAATCGGGCTTCCCCGCCCTTTTTGCCTCCCGCCTTTCCCCTCGCGGGTTATTGCTAATCGCGGGTTATTTTATCGTTAGCCGAGAATCCCGAGGGTAACACCGTTTTTTCCCGTTGATGATTCATTCCCAGGGCAGTTATATCAATTGGAGAAACGAATGTGAATAGTAAAATTGTCTGAGGAAGGATGGGGCTTGAGTGTGCGATAGTTTAATTATATAATTTTTTGATCTCTAGCTATTGCTGACAATGTGAGGGTACTGCTTTTTTTTTTCTTTTTCTATTTTGTAAAGTTGCTTCTGCAACCTTGATTTTGCTAGCTTGCTGCTTATTTTTAGCTGTTCACATTTTCAATTTCCTACAGTCGAGCAATGGCGCGACCTTTGACCATGAGAAGAGAATTATGTGCCACTATTTTATATTTGTCTGTACTATGTCAGACGTATAGTAGCTTTTATCTTCCCGGAACTTATATGCATACATACTCAACGGGGGACGAGGTATATGCCAAAGTAAATTCTTTGACCTCCATTGGGACAGAGCTGCCCTTCAATTATTACAGTCTTCCTTAATGCAAACCTCAAGTTATCAAGAAACGTGTTGAGAACCTTGGAGAACTGCCAATGGGAGATCAAATCGACAATTCCCCATACCGCTCGAGATGAATGCGAATGAGTCCCTTTTACCTCCGTTCTGTACTCCTCTTCCATTGAGTTAGAATGATGTCAAACTCTTGAAACAGAAGACGCGAGATCTTTGTCAAGTGAACATGATTCTCGATAGTCTCCCTGTCATGAGATTACTATCAGAACGGGTTTTAAAACTTAGTGGACTGGTTCCCCAGTTGGATACACTCATCAAACAGCAACAACAAGTTTAAGATATCGATTCATGATTACGAAGGCGCTGGTGTTGAAATCATCGGTACTGGAGAAGAAGGCATGGGCGTCATTTCAAAGGCTGATAAAAAGAAAGCCTCTGCCTATGAGATAGGTGGCTTCGAGGTTGCCCCATGCAACGTCAAATACGATCCCGATAAGATGGAGAAACACCACAGATACGACGCAAGCCCATCTGTAAGCTGTCCTCAAGAACTCGAAAACTCTCAGTTCATTTGAGAGAAGGATAGAGCACATTCACATACGACGTCGAGTTCGTGAAGAGCGATATAAGGTGGCCATCTTGATGGGATGCGTACTTGATGATGGAAGGCGACCGTATCCACTGTTTCTCAATCCTCAACTCGCTGATGGTGATCTTCTTATTGGCAGGCATCGTCTTCGTCATATTCTTGAGAACCGCGAGCAGGGATTTAACTAGGTGGGAGACGTATTCAGAGAACCATCCCACTCGAAACTACTCTGCACGATGGTCGGCAATGGAGTTCAATCAGTGGAATGTGTTAAAATATTAATATATTATAATATTTTCCTTAATATCTATAATGATGAATGATATTTTGAAGGTTAAGGTAGACCATGCCTTGTAAAGCATGGTCCAAGTTAAATGTTGATATGACTTTGTCACCATGCCATGTAGTGTGTTAAGTTTGCAAAAGCATGGCTTAGGTTGAATCTTTTGTCCTTTAAGTTATCAATGTGTGACGCCCGGGGCCGATGAGGGCGGGGAGTGATCGCCGGTGCCAGAGAGGTGCACGGACAAGGAGCCGCTCCTGGCAGGCTTCTAGGCGAAGGGGTACATGAATGAACCGATCCGACACCCGAATGAGAGGGGATCCTGAGACTGGCAATGTATGGGCGTGTCAGGCTAAGAACCGTATAAGAGAATTGATAGTACTACTCATATCACCAAGGTCGACCTACCTTTTCGGAGTCGATCCGAAAGAACTTCAAGTTAAGCGTGCTTGACTTGAAGCAATCTTGGGATGGGTGACCCCCTGGGAAGTTTACCCAGGGTGCGTGTGAGCGAGGAGAAGCACGCTGAAAGGTTAAGTGGTGGTACAGTGGGGCCAGACTATCAGTCGGAGTGTGGTGGGCCCAACCCCACAAGTCCCGGTAGGGACGGATGCTACAGTGACACCCGGTATGGAACGTGTTGTTACACAATGTAGTCCTTATAAGTTAGAATTGTGTGATGTATTTCTATATGTATGTATATATGAAATGATGTCTTAATGCCTATGTTCTTCCATTCAAACTCACATACAACTAGAATCAAATCAACAAACGTATTCCTCTCTTTGTTTAAAGCTTCAACCTATCTTATGTTCTTAAATTACAATTGGTATCAGAGCTTTCTTCTCGAGGGACTTGTGAGTAAAAAAACACCATTGAAGAAAGCAACGAAGATGGCGAGCAATTCTCTAAGCACGGGGCCTCCGGTCTTCAACGGTGAAAATTATCACATATGGGCGATCAAGATGAAGGCATATTTGAAAGCGCTATGCCTATGAAATGTGGTAGAAAATGATGAAGAGCCACCGGCGTTACGTGCAAACCCGATCGCTCAAATGAAGAAGCACGAAGAAGACGTCGCCAAAAAACCAAGAGCTTTCACATGCTTACACTTGGCTCTCTCCGATACAATCTTCACAAGAATCATGACTTGTGAAAATCCAAAAGAAGCTTAGGATAAGTTGAAGGAAGAATTTGAAGAAACGATCGTGTGAAGAGCATCAAACTCTTAACAATAAAAAGAGTTTTGACATGTGAAGATGAAGGATGGAGACTCGGTGAAAGAGTATTCTTCCAACTCTTAGACATCATTAACAAAATAAGGTTGACGGGGAGAAGAGTTCAATGATGCGAAGGTGGTGGAAAAAATGATGATAAGCCTACCTTTAAAATTTGAGGTGAAAATTTCGGCTATCGAAGAATCATGCGACCTCAAGACTCTATCCGTTGCAGAGCTCATTAGCAAGCAAACTCAAGAGCAACGAGCAAATATGAGAGAAGAAGATGCCATCAAAGGAGCTTTTCCGGCCTTTAAAGTGAAGATCAAAGGATAACAAGTAAAAGATGGTACAACCAACCCAAGATGAAGACATGGATGATGAAGATCAAGGTGCTTAAAAGATCAAATACAAAGCAAAGCCGTCCCTATCGTGCAAAATATGCTTTTGAAACAACCACGTGAAAAGTGATTGTTAGTACAAGGTAATGGTGCAATTCAGTGTAACTATTGTAAGAAAATGGGGCATCTTGAAAGGAATTTTCAGCTAAAAAAACAAGGCAACGTTCAACCACAACAAGCCAACGTCTCCGATGATCAAGAAGAGGCTAAAGAATGGCTTTTTATGGCGATCCGAAGCAAAAAAATGAGCAAGCTTGGCTCATCGATAGTGGTTGCACGAGCCATATGTGTAAAGACGAAAGGATGTTTTCGAGCTTGAACAAATCCATCAAAAGTAAGGTTCGACTTGGAGATGGGAAAGTCATTCAAGCCGAAGGAAAAGGTTCGATACCGGTCAACACTAAGCGATGTACAAAGTATATTACCGATGTTCTCTTTGTTCCTCATTTAACTCAAAATCTTTTGAGCGTTGCAAGAATGGTTGAAAGAGGATACTCTCTGTTGTTCAAAGACAATGCATGTGTTGTCTATGATCCGAATGACGTGATGTTGGCGAAGCTGGCTATGATTGAAAAACGTTTGTCTTTGAAGTTCAATGAGAAACATAAATATGCTTGATATGTTTTGAACAATGATGATGACTCACCCCTCATCTCATCTACGTCGAAAACAAAGCCTATGATGACGACGATGAAATATGTATGCTAGGGTGGAAACTTCCTCGTTAAAAGAAGTAACGAATCATGATGAACGAGAACATGCGATGGAGGAGATGGCAATGAAGGAGGAGATGGCGATTGTAACGACCCTCACTCTCTAATCGCTAATTAGCGATAAATCGCGTCGGGTTTAGCAGCGAAAGCCGCAGAGAACCCATTTTACAAAAACATTTGTTTACACAACGGACGGGCCGAAGGCCCAAAACACCCTATCACTCGCCCACAGGTCGTCATCCATGTACAGCCCGCCCTCAAAAGCCCATGGAAGCTCCGATAGCCAGCCTCGATCGTCGATTACCTACAACACGCAAACACTGAGCTATTGCCCAGTAGGTGAAATAATGCATGCACGTGTGACTCGCTCACGTTCACTCACCCCCAACTCTCACTAATGCAATGCCAGTCACTATCGCTCATCACAACCGGGATACACTCACCACCTCACAACGGGCCCTTGGCTCCATACTGTGCACCATCACGCGAAATCACTACCACGATCACGAACACAAACACAACACGATCACAACACTACGGCAGTGGCCTACACTGAGCAGCTTCCCTGAGCCGTATCGGGTCACACTCTCAAGTCGCCTCTTCTGCCAAATGCGGTGCCCACACTGGTAGCCTACACCAGGTCCCATAAGGGTACCCAGGTCGCACCCTCCAGGTCGCCTCCTCCCACATGCGACAGCGTGACCTACACTAGCTAGCCTACTTGGGGATATCCCAAGTCGCTCCTTTCTAGGTCGCCCTCAGTCTGCCGCATAATGTCCAACGGGCCAATGGCTCACCGTCACAGGCGCTGATGCACAGCAGATGCCCCCACTCACATGACTCCTCTACGGGTCGACAGCCAATATCGGCTACTCGCTCACTAGGTACAATACAGTACCACCGTTCCACCACGGTACACTTCGTAAAATGATGTGTAATGCACATGCAGGCATTTACGTGATAATACATGAAACGTGATGCCACATGAAATGCACATAAAATACGTAAAACACATAATTCACCGAAGCACATAAAATCACATAATTATCACATTGGTGTTTACGCGTTGTAGATGAAAATTCACCTACCTGGTATCCTTAGCTATTTAACCTATCGCACGGTACGTCACCAACCTTCGAACCCTAAATATACAATCATAATAAATTAGGGTTTGTTAGTCTAGTTATAATTTCACCAAATTGGTTTAATTTGAAAACCCTAGTTTCGACTTCTATAATTTCGAAACCCTAACACTTAGAACTTTAACCTAGACTAAGAAATATTCTTTTCAGAAATAAATCTCATGAGATATGTCTCGACATTATACTAAGATTTCGAGTTCTATACTAAACAAGATAAAATCTCGATATTATTCATACCATATTACCATGATTTCGATATTAGATCATAAAATAATTGAAGATTGGATATCGATATAATTCTCACTTGTATATTTAATTTCGAAGTGTGGGTTGGGATTATGAAGTAAATGTCGAGATGAATCTCGACACAAATGTCGAGCTACACTTTGAAATTATAAAATAGGATATCGATATGATATAACATGAGGTTTAATTTCGATATATTATATACCACATACATCTCGACATATTGGAATTAGGTTTCGATATTTTAACTAGAAATTTCGAGATGCATTACTAGATATGTGTCGAGATTTTCTACAAGATGTCGAGCTACATGTCTCGACATTTCCTTATACCAAGTTCGACATTTAAACTACACAAAGACCTCGAGCTTGTTGGTGACGTAAAAATCTCGATATTTATTATTTGTTGATCTCGACATTTTGCTTTGGTATAAAACTCGACATGTTAAATACGTTCATGCAATATTTGAAATCATTATCAAAATAACCTTTCGAGATATTTGTCGAGTTAATATGAAATGTCGAGATGTGGTATATCAATAGCTCTCGACATTTTTTATCCTTTGTAAAGACTTCGAAATCCTCCCTTAATAACTAACAGAATTCGAAAGTTTATCAATATTATATTAGATAAAGATGTCGACACCCCCATTGATGAGAAATGTCGATATGTGTCTATAAGATTATATATTATCAAGTTAACATTAGATCTCGATACCACACTTTAATATAAATGTCGAGACTTTATATTTGTCGACATCATAACTGATTGTCGAGATCTGAAAAACCCCATCTTTACCCGAGATTTTCGATCAAAAAGTGTATTCATAAGAACAGTATAAATCCCATATGAACTGTAAATGTAAAACATATGACTTTGCTGACTTATCAAATCAGTAACGAAATTTTTCCTACTGATTCTAGTTCTCGTAAACAGGATATTAGGTCTTAATATGCTAAACTTATATTAACACTAAATCAAATATTCTAAGTTAGCATGTTATATACTAAAAACCCTAACGTCAATAACTAACCTAATTTCAATTAATTCATCTACTTGGTTAGTAACCCTAATAGCACCAATTTGAAATCATATTACACATAAAATCATAAAAATATATTCCATGTAGTCATGTAAGTCACATAATATGTACGCCTATTTATTCATTATATTATTATTTTTATTATGATAAAATTTCGAAATATTTTTGGGTTCCGTAACATAATTTCTTATCAAACGTCCTAATTCATAAAATTAGTTATTTAATTACATTAAAATCACATATTAAATTTACGGGTATTACAGCGATGGACGGAATTTTTCAGATTCGACATTTGGCTCTCAATCCCCTAAAGAAGTCTAAGAGGAGGAGCACCCCGAAGTCAAAGCATGTCATTAACGATGAAGCCGCTGCTAATGCAGAAACCGTCGAAATCAAGTTACATGCTATTCGACGATCTAAAGAGGATGATAAGGTGAAATTCGATCATTGTCATCTCGATGATCAGTATGATATGTTGAAGAAGTCCTTGGCTAAAGGAAGAATCAAATGGATCAAGTCATTTAGGCATCATTAAGGAAAATATTAAGTAGGAGTGTTAAAATATTAATATATTTTAATATTTTCCTTAATATCTATAATGATGAATGATATTTTGAAGGTTAAGGTAGACCATGCCTTGTAAAGCATGGTCCAAGTTAAATGTTGATATGACTTTGTCACCATGCCATGTAGTGTGTTAAGTTTGCAAAAGCACGGCTTACGTTGAATCTTTTGTCCTTTTCAGTTATCAACGTAGTCTTTATAAGTTAGAATTGTGTGATGTATTTCTTATTGCCTATTCCTTAGCTTCTTTTAGCGACGATGGAGAGGGAATAACATAGGTTTAGTTTATTACCTATTCCTTAGCTTCTTTTAGCGACGATGGAGAGGGAATCAATTCCCGCTTGTGGCGACCACCATCTTCGTAAGTTCATCGTAGACGTCACCATACTTGTACTCGCTGTATGGATTCAAATGTCTCCCCTCTATTTGAGTCCACCTTTTGGTTTACGACGCCGAGATGATTTCTTCGCTAGTAGAAAAAATCCCGGTACTTTAAATCGATACTGAGAACCACAAAGGAATAAGCAAAAGAAACTTCTTTTGTTGGTGTCCTCACGTCAAAACAAGAAAATGGGAGTAAGAGTGTGTTTGTGAGAGTTTTCGTTAGTTTACTCTTGTATACAATAACTACATACCTAGATATACACACAAAAGAACTGTAACCTAAGGGCTCACCGCACATTAAAATTTCTTTAATACTCATTTAAATCTCACATTAATATTTCTTTAATACTCATTTAAATCCCACATTAATATTTCTTTAATCAAAGAAAATGTTATGCATTCAAAACAATAGAAACGTTTCCTACTAATATGGAATTAATCTCCGTTAAGTCCACTAACTCATTTGTTTAAATTCATAATTAAAACACCATTAATTATGTGAGCCTCGATAATCAATCATATTGACTATCTTATTCGTTAAAATTTAATAGTCAAATTATTTAATATTTTAGTTCAACTACTGAAATAAAGACTAATCCAACTATTCGCATATCAATTTCATATTGTCATTTTCCAAAACTTCGTGTGACCCTTTTAGGTTCACAAAATCAACACTAGTAGTGGACTTACAACTCCTTGCAATTTACTGAAAATAACTTTTTAATATCACGAATCCACAAATCACGGTAACACCTAACAAGTAGCGTGATTACCTAGTATTGAGTTAAATAGCGAGTAAACCTTTTCAATTGCGAATGCATACACGTAAAATTCTTTTGACGACTAATTTCCCGATTAGACCTTGGGCATGGAGTTATAAGTCGAAACCCAAATTGATCTAGTTACTATGATTTCATTTCAAGTTTAAATGAGTCATTTATGAATCTCAATTCATCCTGCCTTGGCCAAGGTCTTTGAATCATAAACTATGAAAAACATAGGAAATTCACTTATTAGTATAAGTATCGAATTCTATGTTGGCCACAGACAAATCTCCATACACAATGATACAAGATTATCCAGCAAGCATCTGTATATATGCATCTGCATCACACGCTAATGTTAATAGAACGTAACATCCTCGTCTAACAAGCATGCAACATATGCACAAGTCTTTCCGGGTTATTCAATGTCCCGCTTTGAAATACCCATCGACTTGGAACTTATTTAAGATCACAGCCTAAACATATTCCATGATCACCATCAAATGCGTAATCAAGTCCTTCAACTTATAATAATCTAAGGACTTTATCATAATGTATCAGCATAAGATAAAACAAAGCCGTTTATTTGATATAATTTCCAGTAAATTATTTTTACAAGTAGAAAAATATCCAACTAAGTTGGAACAATGGGCATTCTACTCTAAAATTTTCTTATATGCAGAATTAAGAGATGTTAGAGATGAGAGGAGAAGATTGGATTAGATTGAAGAAGGAGAAGATGATTCATTGAGGGAGGAGAAGAAGATCAGAAAATAAGTTTAAATCATTTGTTGCTAAGCATAGAACTCGTACAATGTATTTAACCTAATGAGATAGTTGGGCTCATTCATAGTGTCCCAGATAGAGTTAAGTAAGTTAGGAAGATATCGGCCAAAAGTGAACTACTAACTTCAATTTGGTCTAACTTATATTAGCCCATGTAGAAAACCTCTTTACTCTTTTATTCATTGTCTTTGTCAACACCAACTCCATCGCTGACTTTCTAACACCATCAGCTTCACCACTCTTGTCTGTAACAAAGCCATTTCCAGCCATAACCGAGCTATCTCCGCTTGGGTTCATGACACACATCAACATTATTCCAAACAAGAAAAGAATAAAAAAGGTTTCCACCATGGTAGCTATAGTCTCGAGAGGCCGTTGATCTTTTTCGGTTAGGAAATGATTTATATTTGGTTCTCATGGTTATGGAGATGCCCGTCACGGATGGAATACAGGTGACATTCATATAAACTACATTAATGAAATTCAATTATTTTCATTTCATTTTATTTTGAATTTTGATTATAGCCTATTTCCATGCAAATTTTTGAATTTTGTACAAAGAAAGCGACAGGCGACTAAAGAGATACGAGCCATGAGAACGAGTAGTAGCATGATAGTAGGCGTAGCGTTTTGCGGGCCTAAATCGAAGAAGAAATAGTTTGTCGAAGCTGGCTTAGATTATTGCTATGGAAGCCTCTCAATTCCATTGCTGTAGTTTCTATATTGGATGAGTTGCCAAGAAATTGCTACAAAGAAAGAAGACGATGTCTTTTAGTAATTTGAATTATCAAATAGTGGAAAGGAATGATATGCACAGCTTCCATTTTGCAGAAAATGATATGAAATAAAATGTTTTGTGAAATGTGGTATTATCAGCCCATGCACAAAGACAACGTTGTTTTACATGTAATATCACTTTCTTTGTCTTTTTTTGGAATGAGGTTTAGATTCGATTTAGGCTGAATATTAGTCTGAATATAGAAAATATGATGTCATTTAAAGTGGGTGACTATTCCATTTTTAATAGCTCAAATTTATGATATTGAGCGGAAGTTTTCAGTTGTGTATGTGTAAGAAACCCAATAAAGTAAAAGGCTACATGCCTCCCTCCCCCGGTCGCCGGTTGAACCCGCGCTAACGTTTCGGCATTGCTCAATGAATGCGGACGAATCTTTTTTTTTTTTTTTCCATTTGAAAAGTTACGAATGCGAAAAAAAAAAAGTATATCCTAATCTATTATTGAACCGTCGGAATTCATGTTATTTCATGCAAATGTATTGATAAACTTGGTCCCTTTTACGTTGGTATAATATTAGTATATTGATATATGGAAAAAAATAATAAAAAATATTTATAGTCTCTAATTTCCGCCTAGCGCCTAGCAATTTTACGTATATAATTAGAGAAGCAAATAACTGAGATGTCTTCCTTGTGATTTTATCCAAACGGTTTAGGAAAACGCAAATATGAGAAAACAAGAGAAAACGAAAAGAAATTCAGTATTAATTTAGAAAAAAAACAAGAGTACCGAGATGCAGATCACACAACAAAGGTACACATCAGTTAACATGCATTTCAAAAGAAAATAAAAGAAATGAATGAAAAAAGGTTTCTACGGTATCAATCGACAATAAAATTACTGGCGACAAACAACTAAGTCGGGACACCCATGCAATTCGATTAATTTCAGCGTCTGTATATCTCCGATATTTGAGGATGATTGATATCTCCTTCGTTCAACCTATTCCATTGAGAATGGTTTGAGCTCTTCAAGGCAAGGAAAATGGCTGAAAAGCATTCGGGATCATTACACGAATTGAGGTTCAAAGTATTTTAATTAGAAAAGAAAGGGAAAATCATTATTGGCGATTATGTTTCTATACAATTGGTCGGTCTCCTTATTATATAATAAGTTGTTATCAACACAAACATACAATACGAACTGCTACTACAGTGTTTTATTATTCAGGGAAATAAAAAAACAAGAATAGATAACTCAGTTCGCACAAAGGTAGATGAATAGCAATGGCACACAACATCATTCCGAAAGGAGAAGAATAGAGGACCAAACAGAAAAAAGAAAGATCTTTAATCGTCACCATCTGAAATTTTCGACACTGAAATTACTGTAATAGGTCACCTCTATATGTAATAGGTCATTCGCCATCTCTTGTTTTTGGTATTCTGCTAAGTCTTTGGCAGAGTCTACAAGTGAGTCGGGACACCCAACCAGTTTGATAAGTTTCAGCGACTGCATATCTCCAATGTCTGAGGATATCTCCTTCAAGTTATTCATTGTGTCTAATTTCAGCTCTTCAAGGCAAGGAAAATTGCCGGAATCTGCTGCAAAACATTCGAGATCTTTACAACTATCGAGCGTCAAGTATTTTAAACTCACAAATTGTCCATCAACGGGCTTCCACTCCTTCCGATGTTGCATTCATACAGATTTAGTCCTTCGAGAAGTGGTAATGACCCAATCTTACTCAATGTTACTTCGTCGTCATCCAATTCAAGGCCGCAAACCCAAAGACGCTTCAGTGAATTGGGGAAATTAAGACTTGCGGACATTTCTTTTCTTAGTCTTACGGATCTCACACCACACAACCACAAATCAAACATTTCAAGCTTTTCGAGAAGTCCGATATTGTTCAGAGCATATTGCGCCTCTTCGCTGAATCCCTCCACTTCTTCACTATAAGACACACTTAGTTTCCTTACGTTGGGAATTCTTTTGATCAGATCTTCACTAAAGCTGAAATTTAATATTGTCCAAACGGATTGAAGGTTCTTCAAGATTATCATATCACCACCATGGCTGTCACTTGGAAGAGGATTCGATAGACTTAGTAGTCGCACCGAAATATGTCGAAGTTGAGACATTTTCCATATATCTTCTGGTGCTTTAGCCACGTCGCAACCGTCTATCCGTAAAGATTGAAGGTTCCATATCGAACTTAAAAATTGAAGGAAACGTCACAAATTCCTCCCAATCACTTGACATGAAATAAAGGCAACGCAAGTTAACAAGTTGACAGGCAACTTCCGAATACTGCTCTAAATACAAAACTCGTAATGATTTATGAACAGCATATGGTAGTGATGCACCATGATGAAGTATCAAGGTACGAAGAACGGACTCCGATTTTAGGATACTAGTGCCGGAGTCCACCTCGTATGAGCTGCTTGGATAGAGGACAATTCGCCTTTCATTTTTGGAAATTCTCGATATTGATTCCGCATGATGCTATAAAATTTCTTCTCCAAAGCCTCTTTTAAGCATAAATCCCTCAAAAGATCATGGATCTTGAATGTGCTTATTTTGTAAAATGATAAATCAGAAACTAAAATAAGATTCCTACTAGCAAGGTCACTAACATACTCTTGTGCAGCCTCTTCTAGGCTCTTCCCGTTAATTGGTTTTAGAAATCCTTCGGCCACCCACAGTCCTATCAGTTCGTGTACATAAATCCTTTTATCTTCAGGAAAAATTCCAATGTAAAGGAAGCAAGGTTTCAAGTATACGGGCAGATGAATATAGCTTAAAGATAATGTCTTTAAGCAACGATGTTCGTCTTCTGAGTTCACAGTGGAACTTAAATTCTCCGCAATAGATTCCCAATGTTCTCGTTTTCGTGAAGACTTTGCCAGATGGCCTCCAATCACGACAACCGAAAGTGGAAGACCTCTACACTTGTCTGATATCTCCCTCCCAACGTCCTCGAGCTCGCGAGGGCAATCGTCTTGTCCGAATGCGGTTTTGCAAAATAATTCCCAACTTTGACTCTCGTCTAACAAACCCACATTAAAAACACGCGAGCTAATCGAATCGAATTTGGATTCTCTAGTGGTTATCAGTATTCCGCTGCCGCGGCTATCGGGAAAGAACGATCGCAGTCTGCCCCACGCATCTTCACCCCACAGATCGTCCACTACTATTAGATACCTTCTGCCGAACATAGACCGGTACAATCTTAGACCCAAGTCGGGTTCGCTCTCTCCTCTCAAACTCTCCTTACTCGTCGACTTATCTAGACAGTGAACAAGTTCTACCAGAGTTTCATGTATGTCATAGTCCTTAGATATTGTAGCCCAAGCAAGAACATCGAAGTAGTCTTTAACGTAAGGATGATTGTAGACTTTGTTAGCGAGCGTTGTCTTACCGATTCCGCCCATACCTGTTATCGTGATAATCTGAGGGCCAGACGTGTTCTGTGGTCGAGCGAGATTGTCCACAATTTTGAGTGTTAGATCTTCCAACCCGACCACGTTTTTGTTCTCACTACTAGCAGAATTAGCAGCGGTAGGTCTAGCTTGATCGTTGTTGCCTTGGCTCCTTTTCTTCTTGATGTTCCAATTCATCTTCGTCACTTCATCCTCGATTAGATCCATGGCATCTATCGCCTCTTGAAGGCTTGCGTTGAAGTCCTCTTCATCGTATATTTCATCTGCTATGTGAGTATCGACAACGTCTTCAGCAGCATATGCTGCATCAGCTATTCGGAGCTCCAATTTGAGATCGAGGGAGATATGGTGTGCTTCGAGGAATTTCAGAAAGAACGAGATCTTCGAATTGAGAGACTCCAAGTGCTCCTCGTCGAGCCTGATGGGAGGGTAGGGATGTTCTTTCAGATCTGATATCAGATGCATCAGAGAAGTAAAAGCTGCATAAGCCGTCGCCATTCTGTTCTGTTCTCTACAAAGTGAAGAAGACAAAGAAGGGAGAAGAGAAAATGGTTCTGAAGCTTTTCTTTAGAAAGGAAGTACAGACTTTTTGTCAAACACGGCCACTACAACTTGTTGGGCCATAAATATTTAATACCCTTTGATGTCGGAAGCTGCTTTAGTTTAATGGCAATTGGTTGAATTATAGTTGCAAGTAGGAAAAGATACCTCATAGGGAGAACAAGCACTCCTTAAAAGGTAGACTAAGTTCCCTCACGGGAAAATAGAAAAACCCGAAAGGAAACAAATTTTCAAAAGTACAACAAAAGAATTAATGAACCTAATATAAATCGAGCCTAACACTCCATATCAATGGCTATCAAACTCAATTTCAGTATTCTTCACTTTGTGGGATTTTTAACATATTGTCTGAATGATGCTGACATTATAATTTAAGGTTGTTGTTGTTGTGAGAAATTTGTTTGTGGTGTGATATTGGCGTGGGAGGGCTCAATCTGATTTTTCTTTTTTTTGTTGATTTCTTCCTTTCTTTTTTTAAGGTTAGCATAGCGTTCATTATCGTTGTGTATTCGAATCTTGGAAAAAAATTAGCTAGTAGGATTTCGTCTCTTTTTTTCTTCTTCTCTCTTCAAGGTTTATGACCGTTGGAACTGGGAACACTTCACTTTATCTTCTTCAGCTGTTTAGAATTGAAACATTAGAAGAATTTTCTAGAACTGTTGAGGTAAGAGACTTCGAAGGACAATACAAGCTTAATTTCTTGCTATGATCTCATACTGTTTGTTTCTTGTGTTTATCCCCTCAAGAATGCTCTCTAGTAGTATTAGACCTCAAATAAAGAATGTTTTAGTTTAATTTATTTCGTTTTTATTTATGTCCATGAAATGAATGTGATGTAATGAATTACTGAGTTCATATCTTATATTTGGATTTGATCTATCTAGGCCGAACTGCACCATCACAATTAATGTGTCACAGAGTACATATGGGGTATTTTTAATAAAATAAACAAAAAAATAATAAACATTAACGAAATAAACGTAAAACGAAAAACATTAATAAAATACAAAATTTCGTAAGAAGTTCTTACGAGATACGTAATTCGTAAGGAATAGATACGAGTTAATTTGCCTAGTTGGCATTCGTTGAGCTGGCGTAACTCGTATCAACTTCTTACGAGTTACAACTCGTAACTCGTAAAAAACACATACGAGTTAGATCTGGTACCCAGATCTAACCGACGACGACGACGACACAGACGAAGAAGACGAAGAGTCGCCCTCGACACCGCCGCTCCTCGACGCCGTCGCCGCTGCCGCCGCCGCCGCCATCTTCTGCTTGACGCCGCCCCGCCTCGCCGCCGCCATCTTCTGCCTCGTCACCTCGCCGACGCCGCCGCCATCACCCTCTTTACGACGCCGCCCCGCCTCGCCGCAGCCTCCTTGATGCAGCCCGCCTCGACGTCGCCCGCCTCGACGCCGCCGCCATCATGAACTGTTCGACGCGCTCGCCGTGAAGCCGCCGCCGCCGCCGCCGCCTCCTCCTAGACGCCGCCTGGAAGCTGCCGCCATACTCCCCTGCTCGCCGCCGCCGCCGCCGCCTCGACAACCAACTCTGCCGCGACCCGCCGCCACCTCGACGACCTCATCCGTAGCGACACTACGCCTCGCGAGGATCCGAAATACACCTCGGGTTAGGTACCGATTTATTATTCCGAAATGCGCCTATTTGTTACATTATTTTTTATTTTATTGTTGATTTGTTTGGATTCGTTTTTTTACTGTAGAATGAATTTGGATTCGTCTTACGGGCCTTTTGATAGTTCGGTGTTGACGATGCAATCAAATCACCGTAGTAGTGATTTATTGTTAGACCAGGGTGCGATAGATAAGACTATTAAAATTAGGTCCTTAGAAAATGTTGTATGGGGTATTAGAGAAGCACCGAATGTTCTACACGGTCGCTTGTTAGATAAGTTGAACGATATGGGTCTATACAGCGTCTACAGCTGTATGTCACAGAGGATTGACCCTCATTTGATTACAGCATTAGTAGAGCGTTGGAGGAAGGAGACCCATACGTTTCATTTTTTGTCGGGGAGGCGACCGTCACTTTAGAGGACGTAGGAATTTTGTGGGGTTTGCCTGTAGACGGTAGTTGTGTGTCCGGTGTGATCCAACCGAGGACGGTCACACAGTGGATGGACGAGTCAGAGCGGTTGCTAGGTTTTAGACCGCCTGCTGAGAAAATTAAGGGGTCATCGCTTTCGATGAAGTCGTTAGCGAATTGGTTGTTGGCCCATCGGATTTCGGATGATAGTGACGAGGAAGAAGTTGAGTGTTCAGCGAGGGGATATGCGATGCTGCTATTTGGTGCCGTGATGTTCCCCGACTGTAGCGCGAGCACCGTTTCGTTGACCTACCTTCAGCTGTTGGAGGATATTGATGAGGTGGCCACGTTTAGTTGGGGTAGTGCGGTCCTAGCGTTCCTGTACAGAGAGCTCTGTTCGGCATGCGAGCCGAAAAAACTTAATATAGGCGGACCCCTACGGCTGTTGCAGGTAATTATATAGACACTTTGAGTAATTTCTGAGTTATTTTTTAAAAATTAATTAAAACATGTGATTTGTTTTAGGCATGGGCATACGTGAGGATTCTGCCGTTTCAGCCACATCGTGAGATTCATTGTATCGCCATGGAGCCCAGTATAGTCGACGGGATAGAGTTACCGATCCCGCCACATGCTGCGAGGTATGGTCGTCCATAAAGTTGTTAATTTTTTCCTTGTTACATTTATAAAGGTTGTGTAAATATACGACAGGTGGAACGCGTTATACGATCATACGACATCGACAAACTCGAACATACGCACCATCCGCGAGTGCTTTGATCGCCTACGAGCGCATCAATTTGTATGGTAGCCGTACGATATGACGCTTCCGGAGATTGTCGCACTTCCTCCCCAATGCTTACCGATCGCCTGTCGATCGAGGTGTCCTCTCGTCTTCTTCAATATCGTGGAGTGGCATTACCCCGAACGGGTACTTCAACAATTTTGGAATCATCCAAGGGATTCACGTTACGCCGCCGTATCGATATACCAATCTCCATACGTACGAGCGTCGACAGTGGGCGGGATGGATTGGAGGACGCATCATGCGGACTGGATTGGACTATGGGAGGACCGAGAGGAGAACGTCGTTCATGGTCCTCCCACGACTGCACTCGTGTCGGTGGAGGACGGATATTACGAATGGTTTCATCGAATCACTCGCCTCTACATATCTCCACATGCGGTGCAGATGTCACGGGGCTTCCAGATGGGGGATGCAGTATTTATGTCGACCATCGTAAGTTAATTTATTTATTAATGTTATTTCGACAATATCTCAAATGATATAATTTGCGCAATTCACGAACAGGAACGCGGGGTTCACGACAGCCTATGTTACGCAAGGAGTGGCAACTATGACCAGTCGATCCATTTGCTGGAGCAAATGGATAATATGTTCATCTCGCACCGCCAAGTTCGAAGGACTAATGAGGCCGGCACATCTCACGTGCATGAGCCCGGCACATCTCACGGGCATGAGCCGGAACATCTCACGGGCTTGAGCCCGGAACATCTCAAGTGCAAGAGGCCGGAACATCTCAGGTGCACGAAGTTGTTAACCCGTCTTTCTTTGACGATTTTTCGCCCTTCTTCCAGTCATCTGCAGCCCAACACAACTCACAGCAGCAGGATATGGACCATCAGGTATATTAAATTAATTTAAATTGGAAGCCCTTAAATTATTTACCAAAATTAAAAATTGGTGGCTACATTTTAGGCGTTTACGACACCTTCACCACGGCCGCGACGACCTCGAAGTCCGGCTGACGATGCGGAGCAAGGTAACCGTCGAGGAAACAGAGTACGTAGGCCAGCTCGTTGTGGGACCGGCGGTCATTTGGCTCATCATGGCCGATAGATCTTTATGTGAAATGTTATATTTTATTTTGTAATGACTATTATTATATTTTGCATTACTTATTAATCTTATTAACAACTTTTTTTGTTATTACTGTAGTTTATTATTCTATTTATATATTTATTTATTATTATTATTAGTTATTATTATTATTTATTATTATTATTTATTATTGTTATTATTACTATTATTATTAGTATTATTATTATTATTATTATTATTATTATTATTATTATTATTATTATTATTATTATTATTATTACCCGAGCTTAATCTTATCACTTAATCTTATTATTATTATATTTTTATTATTACTCTATTTTTTATTACTATGCTATTTATTATTATTTAGTATTATTTTATTTAGTATTATTATATTTTTATTATTTTATTATTATTATTTATTATTATTATTTTAAACGATTATATTATTATTATTTTTATTATTATTATTATTATTATTATTATTATTATTATTACCCGAGCTTAATCTTATCACTTAATCTTATTATTATATTTTTTATTATACTCGATTTTTTATTACTATGCTATTTATTATTATTATTTATTATTATTTTATTATTATTATTATTTATTATATTTATTATTATTCATTATTATTATTTTAAACCGATTATTATTATTATTATTATTATTATTATTATTATTTATTATTATTATTTATTATCAGTATTTATTATTATTATTCATTATTATTATTTTAAACCGATTATTATTATTATTATTATTATTATTATTATTATTATTATTATTATTATTAGTATGCCCTCAGTCTCCATGGGCAATCAGACGTATGATTACATTGGACACTCCAACGTATGTTGCTCTCGTTGACGTGATACTCGCGTCTAGCAACCCTGATCGAAAAATCGTCGACGGCACGTTGTAAATGCTTTTTACTTTGAAAAATCATACCTCGACAAAACATAGGGTTATCTCTGTCGTAAAACTCCCCATAACCACCGTAGTCGTCGCCACTAGGAGGTGGCATTTGGTACGTTTGAAAAAATGGGACTGACTGAAAAAGCGTTGGAGCAGCTGAGTCCAGCGGAGTGGTATCATCTGGCGCATCGTCGTCGTCGTTCTCGTCGTCCTCGTCGGGGTTGGGTAACTCCGACAGTGGTCCTCGTCGTCCGCTTCCGAATCACTAACATCAACGTCTTCCTCTGCTTCAGGCACGAAATCTGGCTCCGGTTCTGAGCCGGATTCCGGCATATTGAGTGGAACACCAACCTCCGGCATCTCCAGAGAAACATTACTGAACCCTGCCGTCACTGAGACGATGTCGGGAAAATCCGGACAGGCATAACTCGAAGAACCAACTTCAAAATTCCAATGAGGCTCTTCGTTCAAATCAAAACTTGAATTTTCAACTAGTTCAACAAAAACCTCAACACAATTGTTCTCCGAATCAGGATGAATGAAAAATTGTAAATCGTTGTCGTTGGAGATTCGGAATAATTGATGAAAGATGCGGGAATGTTGAAAGAATTCATTTTTGGCTTGGACAAGTAGCGAAAAACGACTGCTATCAGCACCCGTAATTTCGAACAGCAATGACGTAAACTCAGAAAAATTGGTGTTGCGGCGAATCCGCCTATACGCAATAGGACGGATACTATAACTGACGACAGAATCAGATGATTGAATTATTTCACCGCCGAAATATACTATGATTTGTACACGATAGACACCATTTTTGTGTTGGATTTTTATGTTGGATTTTGTGTTGTGTTTTAGAAAGCGAAATGGGGGTATTTATGGAAATATAATTCGTAAGTCTTACGTACGAGTTACGTGTATTATTGCACCACTCGCATGTAACTCGTATGAAGTTTTTACGAGTTACTTCCACTATGTACTGACACTGCATGGCCATGCAAGTTGGTCGGCCACGTACGTAAATCGTATGAATAATATACGATTTACTAACTCGTACTCAAATCATACGAGTTACGAGCTAATTTTATTACGCCACGTCAGGTCAACGTTCCACCGTTAGTAACTCGTATGTATGTAATGCGAGTTATAACTCGTAACAAATTCATACGAGATACTTTTCAACTTTTTCCCACGTCAGGTCAGCGGGGCCACCTCGCACGAGTAAAACGTAATAATTTCATACGAGTTACTAACTCGTATAATAAACATACGAAGTTTTCTATTTTATTAATGCTTTTCGTTGTACGTTTATTTCGTTAATGTTTAATATTTTTTTGTTTATTTTATTAAAAATACCGTACATATGGTATGTATGTACTCTCGGCATTAATTTCATTTCAGTAGGTTGAACTTCTTGCATTTAATGCGCTGTACTATTGTTAGAGGCAATGTTTTGAAAACCGGACCGGACCGGCTGGTTCCGGCCGGAAACCGGCGAACCGGCCGGAAATCCGGTCCGATTCTGGTCCGGTTTAAGCTTCATTAAAAAAAAGAAGAAAAGTAAATTAAATATGTAAGTCTTAAAAACGACTAAAAAGTAGGTCTTTTAATGTGGCTCCGTGGTCGAGAACGGGCTTATTATCTGAGTGGGCTGGTTCGAATCTCCTGCCCCTCATTTTTATTGTTTTCTAATTAACTTATGAACCATATATTTTATTTTTATATCGTTTTGACCCCAAATTTTATAATTTTAATTTCTGTAACCCACTGTAAATTATTCCTAACCCCAATACAATTTATTTTATTTAATTTTGACCCACAATTTTATAAAATTGTACTATAGAAAACAATTACTAAATAAACATGTATATAATTTATGTTATTTGGTTGATTCAATCATAAAAATATGTAGAATCATATATAAACATACCGGTTTGACTACGGTTTGATTCCGATTTTATACCGGTTAAACCACTAAACCTTAAACCACTAAAATTTCCGGTCCGGTTCGAAAACCCGGTTTCAGAACCATGGTTAGAAGTGAATGAAATCTCAAATCTTGAGATAAAATGGATGGAAAAATATGTATGTAATACACATATATCATGTGGTGTATGCTTTTCTCCATTTTCTCTCTTATTTTGTTCTGATCCTTCAATCGTAAATGAAGGCCGAAAGAGATTTTTTTTTTTTTTTTTTTTGTAATTTTTTTCATAAATACGAACCTATCGAACGAATATCTATGACAATAACTGAGTAACCAAATCATTAAATAAAATCAGATAATTCAGTTTAATTTTTTTTCCTTAAATGCTTTGTTTGTTAGAAACAAGGGTCAATTTGAAATCAGGCCCCTTAAGGGCTTGATTTCGAATTCAGGCCCCCTTTAAGAATTTTTTAGGTTAAATGATCCATTTTGTGTGGTGTAAAATAGTTGTATAAAAGATATATGAACTGGTATAGAATGATCGTTTTGTGTTACAAACTTTTAACATACTGGTATGTTAAAGCAATGAAGTGGTACTGAAGAAAATAAACTGGTATCAGATATACCGAATTATGATATTGTGTTACAAAATTTCAACATACTGGTATATCAGAGCAATGAAGTGGTACTGCAGAAAATAAACTGGTATCAGATGATCATAAACTAATACCGGTGAATTATGATTTTGTGTTACAAAATTTCAACATACTGGTATGTCAGAGCAATGAAGTGGTACTGCAGAAAATAAGTCCTTAAAACTAATTTTTTTGACAAGAGGGCCTGAATCCTAAATGATAGTTATGGGGGGCCTGAAATGAAAATGCCCCTAGAAACGATGACCGAATGAAATTATGTTAATAACAATTCAACCAATCTGCTTCATCGGCTGGTTTCGTATTCACATGCAATATCAAGAAAATCTATGTTTACTATTTCAGCAAATAGTTGTTTGTACTTTCTATGCCTTCATGTAATTAATATACTTATTGTTCATTCTCGGGAAAGGTAATACTACATTCCAATGTCAATGTTGACTTTATATTAAATTTCTAGAAAAAATATATTCCCTCCGTCCCAAACCATTCTATACATTTTACTAAATCGGGCGTCCCACATCTTTTGTACATTTCCTTATTTAGCAAAAAAACTATCACAAACAATCAATATAATAATATTAAATATTCTTAAAAGACGTGTCAAAATATAGACTTTTTTACCTTTTAATTATAATATATTATTAAAACATTCAGTTTTTTAATTCTCGTGTCAACTCCCACATGTCCAAAATCATTTGGGACACAGGGAGTATAGTGCAATCTAGTTGTGTAAAAGCATAGCTAATTGCTAAAAGCTTGTCTTGGCTTTCTTTTGTAAAGATGATGTGAACCAAAAGTCAACTACAATTTGCAACAAAAAGTCAATTCAAAATGCCATTCCTTGGAGCCGATCGTCTCGAGCCAATCCCGGATCAACTTTCAGCCAGTCTGCTATGGACACTCTAGTCCTCTCCAACTCGGTGCCTCATCGGGCTTATTTCCCACGTGCCCGGGCTTATCCTACTCGGGCGTTCCTGACTCTCTTATCGCGAGGGAATTTCTCGGACTTCCCCGCCCTTTTTGCCTCCCGTCTTTCCCCCCGCGGGTTATTTTATTGTTAGCCGAGAATCCCGAGGGTAACCCCGTTCTTTTTCGTTGATGATTCATTCCCAGGGCAGTTATATCAATTGGAGAAACAAATGGGAATAGTAAAATTGTCTGAGGAAGGGTGGGGCTTGTAGTGTGTGATCATTTAATTTTATAATTTTTCGATCTCTAGCTATTGCTGACAATGTGAGGATACTGCTTTTTTTGTCTTTTCTATTTTGTAAAGTTGCTTCTGCAACCTTGATTTGCTAGCTTCCTGCTTATTTTTAGCTGTTCACATTTTCAGTTTCCTACAGTCGAGCAATGGCGCGACCTTTGACCATGAGAGAAAATTATGTGCCACTGTTTTATATTTGTCTGTACTATGTCAGACGTGTAGTAGCTTTTATCTTCCCGGAACTTATATGCATACATACTCAACGGGGGACGAGGTATATGCCAAAGTAAATTCTTTGACCTCCATTGAGACAGAGCTGCCTTTCAACTATTACAGTCTTCCTTAATGCAAGCCTCAAGTTATCAAGAAAAGTGCTGAGAACCTCGGAGAACTGCCAATGGGAGATCAAGTCGACAATTCCCCATACCGCTTCGAGATGAATGCGAATGAGTCCCTTTACCTCCGTTCTGTACTCCTCATTGAGTTAGAATGATGTCAAACTCTTGAAACAGAGGACGCGAGATCTTTGTCAAGTGAACATGATTCTCTACTCCCTGTCATGGGATTACCTATCAGAACGGGTTTAAAATACAGTGGACTGGTTACCCAGTTGGATACACTCATCAAAACAACAACGACAAGTTTAAGATACTGATTCATGATTACGGAGGCGCTGGCGTTGAAATCATCGGTACTGGAGAAGAAGGCATGGGCGTCATTTCAGAGGCTGATAAAAAGAAAGCCTCTGCCTATGAGATAGTTGGCTTCGAGGTTGCCCCATGCAGCGTCAAAATACGATCCCGATAAGATGGAGAAACTCCACAGATACGACGCAAGCCCATCTGTAAGCTATCCTCAACAACTCGAAAACTCTCAATTCTATTCGAGAGAATGAGAGAGTCACATTCACATACGACGTCGAGTTCGTGAAGAGCGATATAAGGTGGCCATCTCCACGGCGTACTTGATGATGGAAGGCGACCGTGTCCACTGGTCTCAATCCTCGACTCGCTGATGGTGATCTTCTTCTTGGCAGGCATCGTCTTCGTCATATTCTTGAGAACCGTGAGCAGGGATTTAACTAGGTGGGAGACGTATTCAGAGAACCATCCCACTCGAAACTACTCTGCACGATGGTCGGCAATGGAGTTCAAATCAGTGGAATGTGTTAAAATATTATTCCCTCCGTCCCATGATTTTTATCACATTTCTTGGTCGGCAGGGATACTAAGGTGGTATTATTATAATAATATAGTACAATGAAAAGGTAAAAAGTGTATATTTTGACACGTCTTTTAAGAATATTTAATATTATTATATTGATTTTTTGTCATAATTTTTTACCCAAAAGGAAATGTGATAAAGTTAGTGGGACGCCCGAAATGGAAAAATGTGATAAAATTAGCGGGACGGATGGAGTAATATATTTTAATATTTTCCTTAATATCTATAATGATGAATGATATTTGGAAGGTTAAGGTAGACCATGCCTTGTAAAGCATGGTCCAAGTTAAATGTTGATATGATTTGTCACCATGCCATGTCGTGTGTTAAGTTTGCCAAAGCATGGCTTAGGTTGAATCTTTGTCCTTTTAAGTTATCAATGTAGTGCTTATAAGTTAGAATTGTGTGATGTATTTCTGTATGTATGGATATATGAAAATGATGTCTTAATGCCTATGTTCTTCCATTCAAACTCACATACAACTAGAATCAAATCAACAAACGTATTCCTCTCTTTTGTTTAAAGCTTCAACCTATCTTATGTTCTTAAATTACAACATGGTATCAGAGCTTTCTTCTTGAGGGACTGTAAAAAACAAAACACCATAGAAGAAAGCAACGAAGATGGCGAGCAACTCTCTAAGCACGGGGCCTCCGGTCTTCAACGGTGAAAATTATCACATATGGGCGATCAAGATGAAGGCATAATTGAAATCGCTACGCCTATGGAATGTTGTAGAAAATGATGACGAACCACTGGCGTTACGTGCAAACCCGACGATCGCTCAAATGAAGAAGCGCGAGAAGACGTCGCCAAAAAACAAGAGATTTCACATGCTTCCACTCGGCTCTCTCCAATACAATCTTCACAAGAATCATGACTTGTGAAATCCAAAAGAAGCTTGGGATAAGTTGAAGGAAGAATTTGAAGGAAGTGATCGTGTGAAGAGCATCAAACTCTTAACATTAAAAAGAGAGTTTGAAATGTTGAAGATGAAGGATGGAGACTCGGTGAAAGAGTATTCTTCCAAACTCTTAGATATCGTTAACAAAATAAGGACGGGAGAAGAGTTCAACGATGCGAAGGTGGTGGAAATGATGATAAGCCTACCTTCAAAATTGAGGCAGCTATCGAAGAATCATGTGACCTCAAGACTCTATCCGTTGCAGAGCTCATTAGCAAGCTTCAAACTCAAGAGCAACGAGCCAATGAGAGAAGAAGAGCCACCGAAGGAGCTTTTCCGACCTTTAAAGTGAAGATCAAAGGAAAACAAGTACAAGATGGTACAACCCAAGATGAAGACAAGGACGATGAAGATCAAGGTGCTTAAAAGTCAAATACAAAGCAAAGCCGTCCCGATCGTGCAAGACATGATTTCGAAACAACCACGTCGAAAGTGATTGTTGGTACAAGGAAAAAGGCACAATTCGGTGCAACTATTGTAAGAAAACGGGCATCTTGAAAGGAATTGTCGGCTAAAAAAACAAGGCAGCGTTCAACCACAACAAGCCAACGTCTCCGATGATCAAGAAGAGGATAAGGAATGGCTTTCTATGGCGATGGCCGAAGCAAAAAATGAGCAAGCTTGGCTCATCGGTAGTGGTTGCACGAGCAACGTGTGTAAAGACGAAAGGATGTTTCGAGCTTGAACAAATCCATCAAATGTAAGGGTCGACTCGGAGATGGGAAAATCATTCAAGCCCAAGGAAAAGGTTCAATACCGGTCAACACTAAGCGAGGTACAAAGTATATTACTGATGTTCTCTTTGTTACTCATTTAACTCAAAATCTTTTGAGCGTTGCAAGAATGTTGAAAGAGGATACTCTCTGTTGTTCAAAGACAATGCATGTGTTGTCTATGATCCGAATGACGTAATGTTGGCGAAGGTGGCTATGATTGAAAAACGTTTCTCTTTGAAGTTCAAGAGAAACATGAAGGTGCTCGATATGTTTTCGAACAATGATGATGACTCACCCCTCATCTCATCTACGTCGAAAACGAAGCCTATGATGACGACGGATGAAAAATGCATGTATGCTAGGGTGGAAACTTCCTCGTTAAAAGAAGTAACGAAGCATGATGAACGGGAACATGCGATGAAGGAGGAGATGGCGATGGATGGAATTTTTCAGATTCGACATTTGGCTCTCAATCCCCTAAAGAAGTCTAAGAGGAGGAGCACCCAGAAGTCAAAGCTTGTTGTTCACGATGAAGCCGCTGCAAATGTAGAAATCGTCGAAATCAAGTTACATGCTATTCGACGAGCTAAAGAGGATGATAAGGTGAAATTCGATCATTGTCATTTCGATGGTCTGTATGCTATGTTGAAGAAGTCCTTGGCTAAAGGAAGAATCAAATGGATCAAGTCATTTAGGCGTCATAAGGAAAATATTAAGGAGGAGTGTTAAAATATTAATATATTTTAATATTTTCCTTAATATCTATAATGATGAATGATATTTTGAAGGTTAAGGTAGACCATGCCTTGTAAAGCATGGTCCAAGTTAAATGTTGAGATGATTTCGTCACCATGCCATGTAGTGTGTTAAGTTTGCCAAAGCATGGTTTAGGTTGAATCTTTTGTCCTTTTAAGTTATCAATGTAGTCTTTATAAGTTAGAATTGTGTGACGTATTTCTATATGTGTGGATATATGAAAATGATGTCTTAATGCCTATGTTTTTTCCACTCAAACTCACATACAACTAGAATCAAATCAACAATCGTATTCCTCTCTTTTGTTTAAAGCTTGAACCTATCTTATGTTCTTAAATTACAACAGCATGGCAGGCGTTGCTATCATCTTTGCGGCCCTAGGGTCCATGTCCCAGCTTCTCGAGGCATGCTGACAGGGATGATAATGCTCTATCTTTTCCCAGGAATCATCGCTGGCTATGTAGGCGTTCGTCTGTGGACAACCATCAAAGGCTCATTCGAGGGGTGGGAATCGATTTCTTGGTCCATCTCATTCTTCTTCTCAGGTATCGTTTCTTGATTCTAAAGATACTAAAGTTCATCTTATGGGGAAGCCAAAGCTCGGGCGCCATCCCAATCTCCCTATACTTCATCATGCTCTTGCTATGATTCTGCATCTCTGTGCCCCTAACCCTTTCAGGAGGACTTTTGGGTAGGAGGGCCGAGCAGATTAAATACCCCGTGAGAACCAATCAGATCCCTAGAGAAATCCCGACTAGAAAAGACCCATCTTGGCTCCTAGTCCTCGGCGCTGGGACACTGCCCTTCGGAACCCTATTCAACGAGCTCTTCTTCATCCTCTCCAACATATGGCTGGGGAGATTCTATTACGTCTTGGCTTCCTTCTCATTGTACTCGTTTTGCTGGTAATAAGTCTGCGCTGAGGTGTCGGTGGTTCTAACGTACATGCATGCATTTATGCGTCGAGGATTGGATGTGGTGGTGGAAGGCATTCTATGCCTCGGGCTCGGTGGCTCTCTACGTGTTTCTTTACTCGGTTAATTACCGAGTGTTTGATCTGAGGAGCTTGAGTGGGCCCGTGTCTGCTACGCTCTTACCTTGGTTATTCGTTGATTATGACTGTTGCGATTATGCTCGACAGGGACGATCGGCTTTATTACGTCGTTCTACTTCGTGCACTACCTTTTTTCATCCGTGAAGATTTGATTGATTGATTGTCCATGATATAGTAGAAATCTTTGAAGCAGAAGATCATATCAGTTGCAGCTCTATGGTAATTTGTATGTGACACGCTCAAATACTAGCAAGTGCACTAGGTCGTGTAAGTAGTAAAACGGACGAAGTCCGAGTATCGATCCACGAAGACAGCTCGATTAGTTCTAAGAAAATATTCCTAATTCTAATTTAAACTAACGGAATTTTTATAGTTTTGATGATTTGATAAAAGAGACAAAACACAAATAATAAAATAAACGTAAATAAAATAGGTGAGGATAGCAGTTAACGATGAACGTGATTAAGACACATGCTCGGCACGAAATATTCCTACGTCTTCATGCAATATTAAAGGAAAAGAATTCGTCCCTTCACAGTGCTCGGATCTCGCCGTGTTTCCTTCGCAGCCGTCTTTTCCCTTTTCATTCTTCGCTGTATTCGCTGCCAAGCTCCTACCCTAATTTCTGTCGTGCGTGTTCTTTCTATAGGGAGGGTAGCCGACTTTCTTTCCCAGATTTGATAATATTTGACCTCTTAATTGCATTTGAATATTTCCTCCTTTGTCGCATGATTCTAACCACTTATTTCGCTCTTCTAACGTCGTGCCTAATTTTCACTCGACTCGTCCTTTTTCCTTTTCTAGCTATTCTCGTCCGCTTCATTTTTTTCTACTTCAATCTTTTTTTTTTTTGCTCTGTTTTTTTTCGAACCAGCCCCTCCTATCTTTTTTTTTCTACGTCTTATCGAAGGGAGAGGTTTCCAGTCCGCTGCAATATTACGACGAGAGATCTGTATCATAGGATGAGTTCATAACTAACATGCATCGACGATTAGCTCCTTCTCAACCAACAAGCCACTTTCACGATATCGATAAATTAACATGTTGATACGGGTCGTATAGGCTAAATTAGAGGCAATCAGGCTAAATATCTGGACCACAAATTAACAAATAAGGCTCAAAGGGACTCACTAAGTGGTAAATGCGCAAAGTAGGGAAAGATTTAGGCCAGTGACTCAATCCTAGTGCCCTTCTCATTTTCACACATAAAAATCCACATAGTAACCATTGACATGCATAACAGAGCAAGTTCGAATATATTCAGTCCATGCGTGTCACACAAGAATAAACACCGAGCATAATGAGTTGCTCTGAATATTTCTGAAGGCTCTAGAACTCATATATATAACTGGGTTTGTGCTTCATGATACGCAATACTCTCCTAAAGCAGCCAATATAGCCAAATAATCATGCTAATATCACGACAATGCAACATGTAGGACTATCACACTCAATTCATCGAATCATATCACGACATTGTAAAATTTCATAATTTTCATCATTGATAGGAGATTCCACAGATGACGTTCAAATCACAACCTTATCAGTTATACCCACTAAAATGATCGAAACACATCGATGCCAAAATATGCAAGCATTTAAAATCTAGCATCTGTCACATCCACCCCCAAACTAACTAAGACATTGTCCTCAATGTGTAATTAAAAGCAAATAGAGAGTGGAAGTGACACTGCCCTGAATTTTATATTGATCGATGTACAAGACTTGGTTTATCTGCAGTGAACAAGCAACCATCGCGAATGGGCAACTGACACGTTCGAATACTAGCAAGTGTACTAGGTCGTGCAAGTAGTATAAAATAATCAAACCAGATAAAAGCGTAACTAAACAATTAAAGCAACTAGACTATTGGCGAATTAAAATCAATTAACGACAATGTGATCAAGGCGCATGCTCGGCACGAATTATTCCTACGTTTACATTCAATCAATCATAAATAACCAAAATGAGTATCAGTCAAGGTAGAATTTCCTAAAATAATCGATACCCGTTTGTCCGCAAGAGCGATCCTATGCGAAAATGAACCAATCAACTATATTTTTATATGACTGTAGTTACTCCGCATGAATTCGGCTTTATGAATTTCCCCGAGTTTAGACGCTTTCGACGCCTAAAATCTCGGAAACCACACGTACGAAACCGAATTCCATCTCTGGTCGGTTTTACGTCGTGGTGCTCTATATTATCGTTCTAACCGGTCTAATCACTTTGTCCGTCTCATAAAACAATCAAATATCGTGCATATGTTGATCAGACACACGCAAGCATTAAACTCAAATATAAAACACATAACTCAACTCATACGATTAAATATAATAAAAACAGCATTATCACGTTGTCATAATATGGCCTAACACGGCCTCAATCACACAATAAACTTAAGAGCACATATTAATAAACGAAAGCAACGAAGGGTTAAACAAACACATAAGTAACAACACGTAAAAAGGAAAGATTACGTCCCTCACAGTACTTTCGTCGAACGAGTGGCGGGCGACTAAGAAACGCCTTGGACGCTCTGCTCGTGTCTCGACTCCCTAGCTTCGTTACCAGCCTTCCCGTAGGTGTATGCTCTAGCAGATGATGAGAGCTTCCTGTTTGGTGGACTTCTCTTCCTCTTGGTTGCAAAAAAACTCGTCTATGGTAGCCTCGTATTTTCTGCTCCGTTCTAAGCTACTTCGAATTATATTCCAACGTGGCTATGAGGTGAGTCGCTTGGTTGGTGAGGTGAGGAAACGGTGAGGGATGCTTCAGCTGCTTGTTTCGTTGAGTGCTCTGCCGGATCTAGATGCGGATGGCCTTGAGCGTCGAGAGCTTCGTGGGTATTTGGTGTCTCAAGATATTTTCTTTTTTCGTCTGCTCGTCTGCTCGTCTGCTCCCTCTTTTCGTTGTGTCCAAGCTCTCCATAAATAGAAGACGCTCCTTTTCATTACGTTCCCAGTTTTCAACGACAACTTAGAAAAAGGAGCAGCTAAAACATTGATCTCGCCGCATAAGATGGATCTTGTAGACATGAGTTTCTATGTTTTTTTCTGCCTTGAACTTCGTGTGATCTTTTTTTCTTGGCTGCGATTGTAACACGCGTGTATCTCTGATTGAAATATATGTTGACTTTAGGATAACTCCAAGCATGTAAAGCAATCGCCCCACCATCATATCGTTATCTTTTGCTTCCTTTGGCATGTTTCGACTCTTTAATGCATATGATAATCTTTCTTTGGCCCAACTCATTCCTCCACTCACGTAGATGCTATGTATTGAATAATGATGTCAATTGCCAAGTTGTTTGGGTCACCTATCTTCTAGTGCCACGTGTGGTTGGTCAAGCCATAATTATTGAACACCACAAGAATGATCCCTCACGTTGGGGCCAGCTTGACGTCTGAGCCTTCTCATTTTTTCCGTTTTGCTGTCTCGTTAATTCTTTCCTTTTTTTGGTCCAATTCGCTCAATCTACACAATATAATATTCATATGTAAGTGTAGCATATTTGAAGCAATTTTAATAAATAACAAACATTATTGAACACCACAAGAATGATCCTCACGTTGGGCAGCTTGACGTCTGAGCCTTCTCATATTTTTCCGTTTTGCTGGCTCGTTAATTCTTTCCTTTTTTTGGTCCAATTCGCTCATCTACACAATATAATATTCATATGTAAGTTTAGCATATTCGAAGCAATTTTAATAAATAACAAACAATAATGCGCTTTTATGAGGTATAAAGTCTACGTAAAATCGTAACTTATCAACAACCCCAAAACTAGCTTCGATTGTCCTCGATCGTAAAGCAGAATAAACTAAATCAAGTTAGGATTTTACGACGTCACTAAATAAATTCTCATGTTTATTCTCAGACAATTAAAAGCACAATTTGGTCGAAATAATCATTAACTAATGAATGATCCAGCTAAACACGAGAGATGAAGTAATATTTCACAATCATATCATAGCACAAAAATATTTCCAGAATTCTGATACATATCATGTAACAACTCTCACATGGATCGCTCAATTCGCTCGAAGTGTTTAATGTGATCTGTATAAAAATGCTCAAGGCACAACATAGAAAGATATTGTTCTAAGCTTGCAAATATATCACATCATATTCACATAGTAGATATCGTGAACGAATCAAAAGGTCTTTATCAAGGTTGTAGTGGGGCTCAGGGTAATAAGGGTGCGACATATGGGAAAAGTGGGCTGATAAGATCAAGCATGTTCGTCACTAAGTCGCTTTACTCGTCCACGCTCTATACCAAAATACGACTCAGATAGCGGAAACTCGCATGACTATTAAACATACTCAAAACTATAATAAGAACTCAAGACAATAATTCTACAAATCTGTTGTGAACCTCTTTTTTTTTTTTTTTAAATATATATTTTTTCTACTATATATTTTTTCTCTCTTGTTTTTTCTTCTTTTTTTTTTCGATCTCTCTTTTTTTTTCTTTTTTTTTCAAATACATAAAATAAACTACCGCAACCATATATAACATGACATAATCGTCTTTCCTCTTATATAATAGACTCAATACACTAAAGCGATTAGTAAGTTAACATGCTGACAATGGTTCGATGATGAAGGATAAAATAATGGGATAACGTGGCTAAATATCATAACTCCAATCAAAAAATAAGGCTAATAAAGCTCAAATGGGCTCACTAATTGATAGATATGTCGGGTATGGAGATATTTAGGCCAGTGACTCATCCTAAGCGCCTTTATCATTTTCGTACACAAAAATCCACAGTGATATTGACATGCATAACAAAGCAAGTTCGAAAATATTCAGACCATGCGTGGCACTCATGAAAAACACATCGATCAAGTATTGTGTTGCTCTAATTATTATTTTTTTCGGCTCAAAACTCACAATATTTTCTGGGTTTGTGTCGCATGATATGTACTATTTTTCTGAAGCAATCAATGTGATCAGATAATCATGCTAATATCAAAACACGTAACATGCATAACTTTCACACACAATTAGCTAAATCCTATCTCGATCCCAGTAAAATTTAAAAAATTTTCATCATCGACAGGAGTTTTCACAAGTGACGTTCAAATCCTAACATTGATCAGTTAAACCAACTACTAAACCAAAGAGATCGATATCAAATCTAGCATGTGTCACCCCACCCCCAAACTAATTATCACATTGTCCCCAATGTGTAAAAATTTGAAGCAGATAGAGAGTTTAAGTGACATTGCCCTGAATAATGCGTTGATAGGTGCGGGATGTGAGAAGAATGTAGTTCCTTCATAAGACCAAGCTAGCTCGCGAACACACCACGCCCAAACTGATTATGAGCCTACGAGGAAACGTAACTAGACGGCACCGTGATTCGAATTGTGAAAATAAATTCAAAAGCAAAACATACTTAATAAAATGCGATACGATAAATATAAGACTCGAATACGAAATAAAACAGTAACACATAGATAGTACTTGGGTTGCCTCCCAAGAAGCGCTCATTTTATAGTCGGTAGCTCGACTCCTGTTCGAATTGATGGTCGACGATTCTGTATGTTCAGAAGAAGTACTGAACATTTTGATTTCACCTTTTTGGAGAGGAGTTTGATCTCGGAGTGATATAGCTTCATGTGGTTGCAGTCTTTAAACTCTCTCCATAGGTCGACTTTCGGATCCCAACTAATGTAAAAATCAACGATCACCAGCGTCTTAACAAATTCCTCCGTGACTATGCTCTTCGAGTGATCTGTTGAATTCATAGCTGCTCGTAGAAACGGATCAAAACTCTCAGGTTCCATCTTTCTCTTCTCCAAAAAATTGTATGATGCAAATTCCTCGCTTTTTGTCGTTTGCTCAATATCTTGGTGAACTACGCAGCCAACGACTTTAAAACTCCCGCACCACTCGATTTTGACAACAGCCTTGTCGGTTGGAAGCATATGCTCGACAATTTTCTGATCAGTAGATGATTCGGGTTCTTTCAAAGTCGCATGACTAGGAATATCCTCAAGGACTTCCGGAAGGCTCGGCTTTGTTGGAATGGAATCTACAGTAGCCTCTGCGGGTTGATCGGCTTTTTCTGGTTCGATCTCATCTTCATTTTCATTTAGTTCCAACATTGGTTCTTGTGATGTTTCAAAGCCCAGCTGGATTTCTGCATCCTCTTTCGGATTTGTCTCTATGTCGCTCGTGAGTGCAAAAACGGCATTCTTAAGTTTTTCTACTTGGAACGCCAAACTCTTCATCGTTGCTTCTAAACTTTTAGAACTCACATTGACAAAGCTCTTTGAATTCCGGTATCGCTCTTCAGCCAGTCGGCCCTGGTTAGCCAGTCTCTCGAGCGCTTTCTCCCAGACGGGTTTTCTCTTTCTGAGGCGATGAACGATAATCCCAATATTTTGTGTTGCCAGGTGCTTCATAGTGATTATTCTCCCCTCGCCCGACGTACCATCCGAGAGGTTTATACTTGCATTGACTAGTGAGATGTGAACATCCACACCAGTCGCATTCTAGTTCATCATTGTATGTCTCATAGGATTCGGGAGAATATCGTGAATATCGTTCCATCTGCAAAACACAAACGAGAAGATGAGAGTCACTAATAATAATAATAATAATAATAAATAATAATAATAATAATAATAATAATAATAATAATATATATAATATATATAATAAATGAGAAGGATGACGACGATGATGATAATATAGTAAAAATAAAATAAAAATGTCTACACTAAACTAATCAGAATAAATCTTAAAACTAATAATACCGCTGTCCCCGGCAACGGCGCCAAAAACTTGACACGTTCGAATACTAGCAAGTGTACTAGGTCGTGCAAGTAGTATAAAATGGACAAGTCCAAGTATCGATCCACGAGGACAGCTCGATTAATTTAAGATATTATTCCGAATTTTAATTTAGACTAATGCAAATTTTAAACATGGTATTTTTATATATTATAAATAATCAAACCAGATAAAAGCGTAACTAAACAATTAAAGCAAATAGACTATTGGCGAATTAAAATCAATTAACGACAATGTGATCAAGGCGCATGCTCGGCATGAATTATTCCTACGTTTACATTCAATCAATCATAAATAACCAAAATGAGTATCAGTCAAGGTAGAATTTCCTAAAATAATCGCTACCCGTTTGTCCCGCAATAGCGATCCTATGCGAAAATGAACCAATCAACTATATTTTTATATGACTGTAGTTACTCCGCATGAATTCGGCTTTATGAATTTCCCCGAGTTTAGACGCTTTCGACGCCTAAAATCTCGGAAACCACACGTACGAAACCGAATTCCATCTCTGGTCGGTTTTACGTCGTGGTGCTCTATATTTATCGTTCTAACCGGTCTAATCACTTTGTCCGTCTCATAAACCAATCAAATCTCGTGCATATGTTGATCAGACACACGCAAGCATTAAACTCAAATATAAAACACATAACTCAACTCATACGATTAAATATAATGAAAGCATTATCACGTAGTCATAATATGGCCTAACACGGCCTCAATCACACAATAAACTTAAGAGCACATATTAATAAACGAAAGCAACGAAGGGTTAAACAAACACATAAGTAACAACACGTAAAAAGGAAAGATAGAAAATTGCGTCCCTCACAGTACTTTCGTCGAACGAGTGGCGGGCGACTAAGAAACGCCTTGGACGCTCTGCTCGTGTCTCGACTCCCTAGCTTCGTTACCAGCCTTCCCGTAGGTGTATGCTCTAGCAGATGATGAGAGCTTCCTGTTTGGTGGACTTCTCTTCCTCTTGGTTGCAAAAAAACTCGTCTATGGTAGCCTCGTATTTTCTGCTCCGTTCTAAGCTACTTCGAATTATATTCCAACGTGGCTATGAGGTGAGTCGCTTGGTTGGTGAGGTGAGGAAACGTGAGGTTGCCCTACTTGCACAAGGGTCAAAGATATCGATAAAGGAACAAGAATCATCAGTAGGGCGTTTCATAGATTTGTAAACATCGAATTCCACTTTCTCGTCCCCTACTTGCAAAATAAGTTTATCGTTACCGACATCAATGATAGCTCTTGCCGTGTTTACGAACGGACGTCCGAGTATTAATGGAAGTTCATCGTCTTCTTCCATATCCAGCACAATAAAATCAGTCGGGAAGTAGTGTTCTCCTACTTTCACAAGTACGTCTTCCATGATTCCTCGTGGATATGTGATTGATCTATCAGCAAGCTGGAGGATAGTCGATGTCGGTTTCGGCTCGCCAAGTCCCAATTTCCTAAATAAGGAAAATGCCATCAAATTGATACTTGCACGAAGATCGCATAACACATTATTAAATGTAAGAGACCCAATAGAACAAGAATAGAGAACTCCCTCGATCCTTAAGCTTCGGCGGAAGCTTCTTCTGTAATACCGCTGAACATTCCTCGGTGAGAGCTACTGTTCCATATTCCTCTAACTTGTTTCTCTTGAATACTAGCTTCTTCATGCATTTGGCATACTTTGGAATCTGCAACAAAGCCCCAACAAAAGGAATATAAACTTCAAGTTTTTTAAATATTTTAATGAAACGATCAAAATCTTCATGATTCTTCCCTTTTCGTAAAGCCGCTGGATATGGAGGTCGGATCTTTATCGGTGGGAGTGGGTTGACCTTCTTTTCCTCAAATAGTGAATCTGGCTCACACTCGACTTCTTCGGCCCGCTTCTCCTGTTCGTAAACCTAGTGTTCGTGGCTGTTACTTCACTCTGGTCGGATGTCTCTGTCACTTTCGCTTCCTCCGCCTCCTTGGTCTTTTGGAACGATTCAAGCTTCTTTCCACTTCTCAGTTCAATGGCATTTGCGTACTCTCGTGGGTTCTTTTCGGTGTCTCTCGGAAGTGCCAGGCTTGCGCTCGGCTACGGTAGTTGAAAGATATCCCATCTGAATTGTTAAGTCCTTTATTGCAGTACGTATACCTTGGAATCCTTCCTGAACTCTTCCTTCTAGGCCCGGAAGTCTTTCCCCGTCTTCCGGACGGAGGAAAGACTTCTGAGATCCATCAAAATCAGTCAAGAACTCAAGGGGTTGGGTATGTGCTTTGAGAAGGAATCGATCTTACCATGGTGAGGAAACGAGTTAGCAATGCTTCCAATTCCCCAGGTTTTATAGGTTCGATTTTACGTTCCATTGCTGTACACTGCCGAGCACCAGGAAATAAGATGAAAACCAATCTTCTCAGTTGAAGTGGATGACTTACGTCGCTCAGAAGACAGGCAACTGATAAAGGAAAAGATATAAAGGACATAGTACCTTGACTCGAAGATTAAAATCGTTCCAAAATTGATATTGTTCTCCTTTTGTCGATCTCGTTTGCTCGGATATCTGTCGAAAAATAAATCTGAATGTAAATATAGGATATCGAGGAGATTATAGGTAAATAACGATTGAAAATACACTTTTATGGGGTATAAAAATAACATAAATTCCTAACTACTCAACAACCCCCAAACTAGCTTCGATCGTCCTCGATCATAAAAGCGAAATAAAACCAATTTTAAGTTAGGACATAGAACATCAGTCATGAATTCTCCTGTTTCATCTCAGACAACGTAAAAGCATATAAGGTCGAGATAATCATCAACTAATGAATGATCTAGTCAAAACACGAGGTATGAGGTAGTAAATCGCAATCTCATCATAGCATCAAAGACCTATAGAATTATACCACGCATCAATCCACAACTCTCATAAGGATAGCTCAAGTCGCTCGGGGTGTTTTCAAAGGGATCTGTATAAAAACGCTCAATTCACGGCATGAAAAGATTACTCTATGCTTGCAAATATATCATATCATAGTCACATAGTAGAAGTCATGCACGAATCAAAAGGGTCTTTCATCAAGGGTTGTAATGGGGCCCGGGTTTTGAAAAGGTGCGTCATATGGGAAAGTGAGCTAAAAGTAGCAAACTGTCAATCATCGAATCGCTCTTCAAACCACTTATTTCGCCCTTCTAACGTTGTGCCTATTTTTCACTCGACTCGTCCTTTTTCCTTTTCTAGCTATTCTCATCCGCTTCATTTTTTTCTACTTCTTTTTCTTTTTTTTTTGCTCTCTTTTTTTCGAACCAGCCCCTCCTATCTTTTTTTTGTACGTCTTATCGAAGGAGAGGTTTCCAGTCCGCTGCAATATTACGACGAGAGATCTGTATCATATGATGAGTTCATAACTAACATGCATCGACGATTAGCTCTTTCTCAACCACAAGCCACTTTCACGATATCGATAAATTAACATGTTGATACGGGGTCGTATAGGCTAAATTTGAGGCAATCAGGCTAAATATCTGGATCACAAATTAACAAATAAGTCAAATAAGGCTCAAAGGGGCTCACTAAGTGGTAAATGCGTAAAGTAGGGAAAGATTTAGGCCAGTGACTCAATCCTAGTGCCCTTCTCATTTTCACACATAAAAATTCACATAGTAACCATTGACATGCATAACAGAGCAAGTTCGAATATATTCAGTCCATGCGTGTCACACAAGAATAAACACCGAGCATAATGAGTTGCTCTGAGTATTTCTGAAGGCTCAAGAACTCATATATATAACAGGGTTTTGTGCTTCATGATACGCAATACTCTCCTAAAGCAGTCAATATAGCCAAATAATCATGCTAATATCACCACAATGCAACATGTAGGACTACACACTCAATTCATCGAATCATATCACGACATGGTAAAATTTCACAAATTTTCATCATTGACAGGAGACTACACAGATGACGTTCAAATCGCAACCTTCATCAGTTATACCCACTAAATGATAACACATCGATATCAAAATATGCAAGCATTTAAAATCTAGCCTGTGTCACATCCCACCCCCAAACTAAATAGAACATTGTCCTCAATGTGTAAATTAAAAACAAATAGAGAGTGGAACTGACACTGCTCTGAATTTTAAATTGATCGATGTAGAAGACTTGATTTATCTGCAGTGAACAAGCAACCATCGCGAACGGGCAACCCCCAAACTAATTATGAACCTGTGAGAAAACGTGACTAGGCGGCACCGTGAGAGCAAATTTTATTAGATAAAAATGAAATAGACAGGTAAATAGGACTAAATAATATCAATGCATCGATAGGCATTGGGTTGCCTCCCAGAAGCGCTGCTTTTATAGTCGTTAGCTCGACTCACAAACCGCTTATTTTGGTGGATAATCGATGTTGATCGACTTTTCTTTCCAAACATCTCGATCGTTGTATACCTTGGGCTCCCCTCTTCCTTGTGATGGTGTCTGCAGTATCGAGTGGGGTCGAGGGTTTCTCCTTTTTCCCCCATATGTAGATTCCATCATCTGTGCAGTCTTTCTGACGAAGCTTCTTCTTTTTCTTCGGCAGAACCGCCTTCTTGATAGATTTAGAGCCACAGCTCTTTTTAGTCCATGGTGTCCACTTGTGAAAGTTCAGCACAAGACTAGGTTATAGTTAGATTTAGTCGCGTTCTCGTTCGGCGCATCTATTCGAGCATCAACCTTAGTGTTCTGGCGGTCCTTCAGCTTCCTGGTATTCTCTCCAGACAAGTTGTACCTGAAAGACTCAGAACACTTAAAAGCGCAAGGGTCAAAGATATCGATAAAGGAACAAGAATCATCAGTAAGGCGTTTCATAGATTTGTAAACAGCGAATTCCACTTTCTTGTCCCCTACTTGCAAAATAAGTTTACCGTTACGTACATCAATGATAGCTCTTGCCGTGTTTAGGAACGAACGTCCGAGTATCAATGGAATCGTCTTCTTCCATATCCAACACAATAAAATCAGTCGGGAAGTAGTACTCTCCTACTTTCACAAGTACCCCTTCCATGATTCCTCGTGGATATGTGATTGATCTATCGGCAAGCTGGAGGATAGTCGATGTGGGTTTCGGCTCGCGAAGTCCCAATTTTCTAAATAAGGAAAATTGCATCAAATTGATACTCCCACCAAGATCGCATAACACGCTATTAAATGTAAGAGACCCAATAGAACGAGGAATAGAGAAACTCCCTCGATCCTTAAGCTTCGGCGGAAGCTTCTTCTGTAATACCGCGGAACATTCCTCGGTGAGAGCTATTGTTCCATATTCCTCTAACTTGTTTCTCTTGAATAGTAGCTCCTTCAGGCATTTGGCGTACTTTGGCTTCGGCAACAAAGCCTCAACAAAAGGGATATTAACTTCAAGTTTTTTAAATATTTTAATGAAATGATCAAAATCTTCATGATTCTTCCCTTTCGTAAAGCCGCTGGATACGGAGGTCAGATCTTTATCGGTGGGAGTGACTTGACCTTCTTTTCCTCAAATAGTGAATCTGGCTCACACTCGACTTCTTCGGCCCGCTTCTCCTGTTCGTAAACCCTAGTGTTTGTGGTCGTTACTTCACTCTGATCGGATGTCTCTGTCACTTTTGCGTCCTCCACCTCCTTGGTCTTTTGGAACGATTCAAGCTTCTTTCCACTTCTCAGTTCAATGGCATTTGTGTACTCTGGTGGGTTCTTTTTGGTGTCGCTCGGAAGTGTGCCAGGCTTGCGCTCCACTACGGTAGTTTAAAGATATCCCATCTGAATTGTTAAGTCCTTTATTGCAGCCCGTATACCTTGGAATCCTTCCTGACTCTTCCTTCTAGGCCCTGAAGTCTTTCCTCCGTCTTCTGGTTTTGACCGCTGATAAACGTATTTCAATGCGTTTATCGTAGTATTTAATTGGGATATAATAGAGCTCTAGCAATCATTTTATGCATTTATTCGTCATATTTACACTTATTTTCATATTAAAGGAACTTAGGACGAGTTTCGGGCGAAAAGGAGCGAAAACGGGGCAAAACGGGCGAAAACAGTGAAAACTGGCGAAGGTCACGGCCGTGACACCTAGTGCACTAGGCCGTGACAAGGGGCAGAGGCTAATCAAAGAGAAGGTCACGGCCGTGACACTTATTGCACTAGGCCGTGACAAGGGGCAGAGGCTAATCAAAGAGAAGGTCACGGCCGTGACACCCATTGCACTTGGCCGTGACACTTGACAGAGAGTTGGAAAGAGAAGGTCACGGCCGTGACACCCATTGCACTTGGCCGTGACACTTGACAGAGAGTTGGAAAGAGAAGGTCACGGCCGTGACACCCATTGCACCTGGCCGTGACACCAGGCAGAGAGGCCCACTGATGATGGTCACGGCCGTGACCATCCATGCACTTGCCCGTGACTACTTGTTTCGATTTTCTCGCGTAGAGTCGGTGACGGTCACGGCCGTGACAGTCCATGTCCCAGGCCGTGACCAGTGCGAAAATTCCTATAAAAGCCTGATTTCGACTCAGAAAGAGGGGACTTCGACCAGAGACAATTCCTAAACCCCTTAGAGACGAAAAATAGCACGAAAGAACGCAGAATCACGCCCCGGAGCGCAAGAGACGGAGTTCTACGCAAACGTGAACGAAGAACAAAGATCTACCCAAGCTTTCAACGATTATGAGTTCTTTTCTCCTAATTTCTATTTCCTTAGTTGTTTTTTCCTTCTATTATGCGTAGCTAATTCCCTTTGTGTTTGGGATTAGATGAACGCTAGGATATTTCGTAGTTAAGACTTGTAATTATCGTGACTATGTGTTTTGACTATTTATCGTTCTATGAAACTATTTCGTTGCTTTAATATGTCTATGTGTTAAAGTAATTGTTTGGAAAATCGTTTAGGGCGACAGCTAAATAACGATTAGGCCGTTCATAGAAGATAGGATTCGAGTATAGGGCGACAGCAAATGCTCGATCCTCGCCGTTAGTAATTAATGAATTTTAGATCCCCGCGAGCGTTTAGGGCGACAGCAAACTCGCGAGCGGGCAGGAAAATTACTGCGATCTAGTCAGAATCACGTAGGAGCAATAGTTCATTGTCTTAGCCAATAATACCTAGCGGGATTCGAATCCCGAGCACTTTTTATTATCTGAAAGCTTCGTACCAGTTTAACGTGCTCTTTGAATTTCTAGTCGATTTAGGGGTAAGTGTTAGGTTAAGTCATAAAAAATCTGCGTATTTTATTTAGGCTAAATATCGAGTCGATAGGTAATTACTAGTACTTGATTTATTCCTCGTGTTCGATACTCGTTTACTCACTCTACTGCACTACAAACGATAGGTCCACTGCCTATCGCACGTCGGTGATAGTAATTTAGTATACGTTTTATTTTATCACTTGTCGCACTTGCACAATACACCACGTGTCGATCAAGTTTTTGGCGCCGTTGCCGGGGAATAGATTGATATTAGGAACGCCGTAGTTCGGTAATTTAGCCACTTTTATTTGACGTCTTTATTTGCTATTACTATTTGCGTTATTTGTGTTATTTGTGTTAGTTGATTCCTGCGTCATTAGTACTATCGTAATCTTTTCGACGTTTTTATTATTCCTTTGCTAATTTCTTTTGTTTCACATATTGAAGGCACGATTCAGCGGTGAATGACCCGAAGCCATCCATCGGGTCCCATCGTTGACGCAGACCCAGATTTCGAGCGGAAGTTACGAAGGAAACTGAAGTACGATACCGAAGGAGCATCCACTAGCTCTCACGACCGTTTAGTTAGCTATTCAGAGGATAGTTCGCAGGAATCCACCCAAAACTCACGTGCAGAGACCACCGTAGATAGTCCCAATACAGAAGTGGACATGGCGGACCATCGAGTGCCCGTCCACAACGTTCCGGAGGAGGAGCCATCACTTCAAGACCTCCTCAAAAATGCCGCACTAGGCGGTACTGAATCGGCGATCGTCATTCCGCCGATAGAGAATAACAACTTCGAACTGAAGCACTCCTGGCTTCAGATGATTTTTCAGACGGCCCAGTTCGAGGGTAATCCCGACGACGACCCTTACTCACATCTTAAGGCATTCCTGACGGTGACAGACACCATCAAGATTAATGGGGTCCCGGGCGATGCAATCAAGTTGATGCTGTTCCCATTCTCACTCAAGTTCAGAGCAAGGGACTGGTTGGATATGTTGCCACCAAGGTCGATCACCACCTGGGAGGAGATGCGAGCCGCTTTCATCAACCATTACTTCCCACTGACGAAGGTGCTACGGCTGAAGACGGAGATTTCCCTATTTCACCAGAAGGACTCAGAGAACCTGTACGAAGTGTGGGAGCGTTATAAGGCCTTATTAAAGAGGTGCCCGCAGCACGGGATGTCGAAGGCAGCCCAGATCAACCGATTCCATGAGGGGCTTAACGATCAGACTGTTCATATGTTAGACGGAGCCGCAGGAGGAGGACTCGTGAAGCTTAATGCCACCGACGCGTGGAATTTAATCGAGGACTATTCGAGGAACAGCTTCATGAGGGGCAATACCAGGATGAAAACACCCGGTGTATTTGGAGTTAGCCAGGAGACAGCCACTAATGCCAAGATCGAGGCGCTTCAGCAGCAACTTGCCTCGACGAACTCCCAGTTGCAGACGGTGATTGGCGCATTACTTCCCAAGTCTGGGCAGACACAGCCCGTGAACGCCGTAGCCACCACCACACCGACGCAGCACGCACCGTACGTGCCCTTATGCGGAATTTGCGGCGCTGCCCACGAGACCTCAGAATGCCAGCTTGGCCAGCCGCACGAGCACGTCGACTATATGGGCAACTACCAAGGTGGCCAGCGGAGTTTCCAACCTCGGGCTCATCCTAACTTGGCGTACGGGAATCAGAACCATCAGAGCCAAGGACCACCAGGATTTCAGCCCAGACCTTCCGGATTCCAGAATGGGCCCCCACGACAGTACCAGAATGCGCCCGCGGGAAGATCCGATGACATGAAAGAGATGAAGGATATGATGAAGGCGCTCCTCACGAACTTCAGCAGCACAACCGCAGCCCACGAAAGCCGAATGACAAAGATGGAGGAGTACATGGAGGCGAATGACATCCGTGCTCAGAATACAGACGCCTCGATCAAGAGGTTGGAACAGCAAGTGGGGCAATTAGCAAAGCAACTGGCGGGGCGAAATCAAGGATCACTCCCGAGCTACACCGAGACAAACCCCAAGGAGTACTGCAATGCAGTGACCCTGAGGAGCGGGCAAGGATTACAAGAAGCTCCCGCCAAGCAGAATTCAAAGGAGAAAGTCGATTTCAAGGGCCACGTCGAGCCAGAAGTGGAGGAAAACAAGAGCGACGGAGTCGAGAAGGTCAAGGATGACAAGGGAAAGACGCGACCATTCGTGAAGCCGTATCAACCAAAGATCCCGTACCCAGCTCGGTTGAGGGAAGCTGCACCTGAAAAAGAGAAGGTTCAACCTAAAAGGAGGAGGCTGCACTCGGAATAGAAAAAGCGAGGGAGAACGAGCGACCACTAGTGATGCCGTACCAGCCAAGGATTCCCTATCCAACACGGTTGAAAAAGGACAAAGAAGAAGCACTAATTGGCAGATTCATGGGTATGTGCAAAGAATTACATATTAACTTACCGTTTGTTGAAGCTATTGCGCAGATGCCCAGTTTCGTTAAGTTCCTGAAGGACTTGCTGACGAATCGACGAAAGCTCGAACACGTCTCCACGGTATACTTACGAGGAGAGTGCTCGGCGATACTCCAGAGCAAGATACCGAAAAAGCTCAAGGACCCAGGGAGTTTTACTATTCCTTGTCGTATAGGTGACTTAGTAGTTGAGCATGCTTTAGCTGATCTAGGCGCTAGTATAAATTTGATGCCGTACTCCATGTTTAAGCGTTTAGGATTAGGTGAACCACGACCCACTAGGATGAGTATTCAATTGGCCGATAGGTCGTTAAAATACCCTCTAGGTATTATCGAGGATGTTCTAGTTAAGGTCGATAAGTTCGTTATCCCTGCTGATTTTGTGATCTTAGACATGGACGAGGATGAAAATGTTCCATTAATTTTAGGTAGACCATTCTTAGCTACAGGCGAGACCATGATAGATGTTAGGAATGGAACATTAACCTTGACAGTAGACGGTGAAAAAGTTACGTTCAATATGGCTGACTCGATGAAAAGAGCAACGAGCAAGATGATAAATGCTATTTCTTAGATATCTTTGAGCGTGATTTTCTCTTTTCTGTGCAAGGTCTGTCACAGGTCAGCGAGCATGATAGGTACACGACTATGGCAATCGATAAGTGTGGGGAGGAGATCGACGAACCCATCATAGCCATCAACGAGAGCATCAAAGAAGTTAAGGACAAGAGCCCAGTCGAGGAGCAACCGCCACTAGAGTTGAAACCGCTACCGGCGAAAGGCGACACCTCCAAGGTATGGATGTAGGCAAGGGAAACTTAAGTAGAAAGAGATGATGTACTTCGACTTCCAGCCACCCTAAGCGAATGAAAGCACGTCCGGCTAAAGACGGTAAAGGAAGCGCTTCTTGGGAGGCAACCCAGGTGTTATCTATCTAGTATTTTTTTATTAGTATCATTCATGTTTTTTTTTTTATTACGTTTAGTTTTCCTTTTAGTCATGTCAGGCACCACGAGTCACGATACGACAACCATCACGCGCTTAGTCACGACCACGTCAACAATTACCATCAGGGGAGTCACGCTATTTTTAAACTCTTTGTCCCTTCTTTTTATCCTTTTTACGTTGAGGACAACGTCAGGTTTAAGTGTGGGGAGGGGAATCTAGTTTGAGAACTTACATGAAAATGGGGAATCTAGTTTGAGAACTTACATGAAAATTTTTAAATTTTTATGACGAGTCTATGAGCTATAATTTTCGTTAGAAAGGCATGAATTCTTGAACGCTGGCACGATTGCGTTAGTCTGCATTATTATGAATCTTTGTGAGCAATTAGGATATGCATGACTGACTGAATCATGTTTGCCTGAATAGATATAGCACTGTTTTGAGAGTTTCGTACACACATCCCCATTTCATTGTGAGAGTTTGAGCCTGACGAGCTTATGCTCAATTTTTTTTGTGTGACGTGCCTAACCTATATCTCTCTAGAACTTGCCTGTCTGATGCGTGTTGAAACTGTTTTGGTGTGCGAGTGTGAAAATGATGAGGGCATTAGGAATCATGTCCAGGGCCAAAAAATTTTCTTAACCATGACGAACCCCATTAGTTAGCCCCGTTGAGCCTGAGCCTATTCGTTGTTTACCTCATATGTTATAGAAGCCACTGACCCGAATAAGCCCCATAAATTTTATGAGCCTGAGTTGATTAGAATAGAGCAGAAGTCGAACGTGAGAGTTACTAATTCAGTGTATGATTTGATGTTCTTCTCTACTATTCATGAAATGACTCGTCCCTTACTTGACCATTTTCTGAAATGACCCGATCTCTTGCATAAGCCTGCCCATAACCCTTTGGCAAGATATAGGTCTCGGTAATAAGTATCCCTAGGTACACGGCATTCGCTGTGACGATGTATTCTTTGCGACAAAAGCCGAACCTTGATGTTTTAGGGAATAAGGGCAGTGCATAAAAGTAGAGCGTGACTAAAGTGAAAGGGCAGAAAATGAAAGGGAACTGAGTGGAGAGGGTCGAGCAGAAAAGTCTAGGATTTCGGAGCGAGAACGTCGAGTCTTATGTTGGGCTGTGACTGTCTGTTTGATCATGCTGTGTTCTTTGAAAATTTTCGATCACGTGTCCTAGCTCTAAGATTAAGTGTTCATTATTTATGCTTATCGCTTCATGATTATTCGACCCGTTTCCCGAAAAGACCCTCAGATTTATACTTGCCACTTTGAATAGTCGAGATGCGATTAACTTGCAAGTTTATGGTAGGGGTGAGACTAGTGCACGAATTGAGCGATACACTATTTGTTAGCCTATACACTGAGTGATTTTGAGCGAATCCCTGTGAGGTATGAGTCTCGATTGGCAGTGCGAATGAAGTTTAGGTCGACAAGTGCAAGTCATTAGTGTGATGTCCATGATTGCTCGCTTGATTCTGTTTCGTGCTTTCTAGCTTTGATGATAAATTGCGAACAATCGTGCCGTTATCTTGATTTGTGCCTTCTCTGAATTCTAATTTACTTGAGGACAAGCAAATGCTTAAGTGTGGGGAGGTTTGATAAACGTATTTCAATGCGTTTATCGTAGTATTTAATTGGGATATAATAGAGCTCTAGCAATCATTTTATGCATTTATTCGTCATATTTACACTTATTTTCATATTAAAGGAACTTAGGACGAGTTTCGGGCGAAAAGGAGCGAAAACGGGGCAAAACGGGCGAAAACAGTGAAAACTGGCGAAGGTCACGGCCGTGACACCTAGTGCACTAGGCCGTGACAAGGGGCAGAGGCTAATCAAAGAGAAGGTCACGGCCGTGACACTTATTGCACTAGGCCGTGACAAGGGGCAGAGGCTAATCAAAGAGAAGGTCACGGCCGTGACACCCATTGCACTTGGCCGTGACACTTGACAGAGAGTTGGAAAGAGAAGGTCACGGCCGTGACACCCATTGCACTTGGCCGTGACACTTGACAGAGAGTTGGAAAGAGAAGGTCACGGCCGTGACACCCATTGCACCTGGCCGTGACACCAGGCAGAGAGGCCCACTGATGATGGTCACGGCCGTGACCATCCATGCACTTGCCCGTGACTACTTGTTTCGATTTTCTCGCGTAGAGTCGGTGACGGTCACGGCCGTGACAGTCCATGTCCCAGGCCGTGACCAGTGCGAAAATTCCTATAAAAGCCTGATTTCGACTCAGAAAGAGGGGACTTCGACCAGAGACAATTCCTAAACCCCTTAGAGACGAAAAATAGCACGAAAGAACGCAGAATCACGCCCCGGAGCGCAAGAGACGGAGTTCTACGCAAACGTGAACGAAGAACAAAGATCTACCCAAGCTTTCAACGATTATGAGTTCTTTTCTCCTAATTTCTATTTCCTTAGTTGTTTTTCCTTCTATTATGCGTAGCTAATTCCCTTTGTGTTTGGGATTAGATGAACGCTAGGATATTTCGTAGTTAAGACTTGTAATTATCGTGACTATGTGTTTTGACTATTTATCGTTCTATGAAACTATTTCGTTGCTTTAATATGTCTATGTGTTAAAGTAATTGTTTGGAAAATCGTTTAGGGCGACAGCTAAATAACGATTAGGCCGTTCATAGAAGATAGGATTCGAGTATAGGGCGACAGCAAATGCTCGATCCTCGCCGTTAGTAATTAATGAATTTTAGATCCCCGCGAGCGTTTAGGGCGACAGCAAACTCGCGAGCGGGCAGGAAAATTACTGCGATCTAGTCAGAATCACGTAGGAGCGATAGTTCATTGTCTTAGCCAATAATACCTAGCGGGATTCGAATCCCGAGCACTTTTTATTATCTGAAAGCTTCGTACCAGTTTAACGTGCTCTTTGAATTTCTAGTCGATTTAGGGGTAAGTGTTAGGTTAAGTCATAAAAAATCTGCGTATTTTATTTAGGCTAAATATCGAGTCGATAGGTAATTACTAGTACTTGATTTATTCCTCGTGTTCGATACTCGTTTACTCACTCTACTGCACTACAAACGATAGGTCCACTGCCTATCGCACGTCGGTGATAGTAATTTAGTATACGTTTTATTTTATCACTTGTCGCACTTGCACAATACACCACGTGTCGATCAACCGCCTTGAATCACCACCATCTTTTCTAAGGCCACTTCCCAGTCCGCTTTCGGTTGTTGTGATGGTTTCTCGTAGTGCGAGTTTCCATAGGATAGGTTCGGATGATTCCTCCAACTTGGGTTGTACGTGTTCGAGTAGAAGTTCCCTTGCCTCAACTGGATATGGTTTACTTCCTTGGATTTATTGGCCTATATCCCGTCAAGTCTCCGGTGTATAGCCTCAAATTGCGCCTCCAGTGAGCTACTTATCTCATGTACTCCAGCTGCTCGACGGTCCAGATCTTGCTCAGTATATCTCGCCGGGTAGGCTGCGATCCTTTCGATGGCTGCAAGTGCATCTGCATCATCAAGCTCCATAAAGTTCGTATTGCATCCTCCATCGACGATGCGCTTGTTTTGTGTGCTAAGTCCCAAGAAAAACGACTGCACTTGAACGCTCAAGGGTATGTTGTGGTTCGGACATTGTCTGAGAAGGCTCTTGTATCAACCCCATGCATCGCTCAACATTTTGCCCCTTTCTTGCTTGAAGTTCACAAGCTCGCTCCTTATCTCACTAGTCCTCGAGAGTGGGTAGTACTTTCCCAAGAAACACTCCACCATCTGTTCCCAGCAAGTGATGGATGCGTGTGGCAGTGAAGAGAATCATTCAGAGGCTTTACCTATCAGAGAAAAGGGAAAAAATGTCAGTTTTATCACTTCTGTCGACACTCCGAGATACTTAATAGTCTTGCAAGTTTGAGTGAATATCAAAATATGCGAATTTGCGTCCTCATTTGTCAGCCCCTGAAATTGTGTTGAACCCGTAACCATCTGTATAGTAACAAGTTTGATTTCGAAATGATTATTTGGCCCGGCGGAAATGACAATTGAATCGTTGTCATCGAAAGGTCCCGGAAGTGCTCGACTTAGTAAAGTAGGTCGTGGAGGAACCCCCTAGTGTTCTTCATTCTCCATTATTCCTGCGGAAATAAATAAATAAATAAATAAAATAAGTGAATAAAGAAAACGATAATAATAAACAAAATAAAATAATAATAATAATAATAATAGTAACAATAATAATAATAAAAATATCTAAACTAAAACTGGAATAACATCCAAAACTAATAATACCGTTGTCCCCGGCAACGGCGCCAAAAACTTGACACGCTCAAATACTAGCAAGTGTACTAGGTCGTGTAAGTAGTAAAACGAACGAAGTCCGAGTATCGATCCACGAAGACAGCTCGATTAATTCTAAGAAAATATTCCTAATTCTAATTTAAACTAAAGGAATTTTTATAGTTTTGATGATTTTATAAAAGAGATAAAACACAAATAAATAAAAAAAACGTAAATAAAATAGGCGAGGATAGAGCAGTTAACGACGAACGTGATCAAGACACATGTTCGGCACGAAATATTCCTACGTCTTCATGCAATGTCATCTATCTAATCAACATGAATCAAGTCAAGGTGGAATTTTCCAATATATGTGCTACTCGTTATCCACGTAACTAGCAACCCTACGTAAATAGAGAACCAATCAACTATATGTCTATATGACTGTAGTTCCTATACATGCATTCAATCTTCGTGAAATTCCCCGAGTTTAGACACGTTCGTCGCCTAAAGTCTCGGAAACCACACATACGAAACCGAATTCCATCTATGGTCGGTTTTACGTAGTGGTATTCAGTGTTTTGTTCTAGTCGGTTTAATCACTTAGTCCGTCTCATAAACCAATCAATAATCGTACGCATGGAGGCCAAACACACGTACGCATATGAAGCACAAACAAAGAATACGTAACTCACATCATATGATTAAATAAAATTTGCATTAATACGTAGTCATAATCCGGCTTCACACGGCCTTAATCACAAAAGAAATTAGCCTAGCATATTAATATGCGAAAACGACAAAGAATCAAAAGAAAATATTGTCGAAAACGAAATATTAAAGGAAAAGAATTTGTCCCTTCACAGTGCTCGGATCTCGCCGTGTTTCCTTCGCAGCCGTCTTTTCCCTTTTCATTCTTTGCTGTATTCGCTGCCAAGTTCCTCCCCTAATTTCTGCCGTGCATGGTCTATCTATAGGGAGGGTAGCCGACTTTCTTTCCCAGATTTGATAATATTTGACCTCTTAATTGTATTTGAATATTTCCTCCTTTGTCGCATGATTCTTGGACCAAGAATCTCTCTTTCCTTAACTTGCTTCACGTGATCTTCTATTCAAAATAATAAAATCTGGTCGATTTGCAAGTTTTGCCCAAGCAATGTAGAATATTGCAAGAAGATCCCCGAAGATTACAATCGTTCCAAATTGTTCTTGTTCTCCTTTTATCGATCTCGTTTGCGCGGATATCTGTCAAAAAATAAATCTGAACATAAATATAGGATATCGAGGAGATTATAGGTAATATAACGATTGAAAACACGCTTTTATGGGGTATAAAAATAATATAATTTCCTAACTTATCCGTATGTTTCTTTGATATACAATGTCTTATTTTTGTAGCTCCCTTTTTCTGAGTGTTTGTTTAGCCCATAATTTCTTTGGTCAACGACGAACTGCATGGGGTGTTATATATTGCTTTAAATATGTAATATATTTTATGTCAAAACAAGGATGCAAATGATGAAAGAGACGGATGGGGTGTTATTGGCAGCCATTTTGTTTGTTTTCTTAGGAAAAAAAGCAGTCTCTGTGTAAGAGTGTATATATATATATATATATATATATATATATATATATATATTATTAGGTGGGATGGAATAATTAGACTTTTCCTATATTTTTTTCTGAAGAAATCTGTAGAAAATTAATCGGTTGAGATACATTTCGCTAACACGAAGTATAAAGATAAACTTAATTGCATCTAATCCATTTGTTTAATACTAGTAGCAATTTTCTAAAATGAGGAACAAGCTAAATAACATTATAAATCACAATAGTATTAAAACTGCCAAAAAAATAAAGGGATTGAGGAACCCTTTCGTCAGTTATATGAAGAGTTTTCTGCTGGTTTTTCAGACAAAAGTGGTTCTTCCAAGTTTATAGTGCAACAATCTCCACCATTGTTGTCGTCTGAACTCAATGTGTTTTGCTTCTTCAATGGATCGTCCCTTCTTACGATCTCTTCCTTTTTTCCATCTTCGTTGTAGTCTTTGGCTTTACCCCACAGCACAAAATACAGCCCCGCGATCACAGCCAACGCACCTATCATACTATTAATACATAAAAATAACAGGTAAGAACTTAAACAAAAAATATTTATATAGCTATTCTTGGACAACTAATAAGTAATAACGGTAGTACCTTCCACTGTAGAGCTCTTCGTGCAAGAAAACACAGGCAAAGACCGTAACAATCACAGTACACAGAGGATTGAACAAAGCTGAGAAGAGAGGACCTCTCCTCGAAATGCACCACGCTTGCGCGAAAAACGTAACTGCAGAAGCAAAACCCTAAAACCAAAATTCAATAAAAAAATCGTTAGGCTTCTCGGGCGAGAAAGAATAATTGAATTTTGCTTTTCAGCTATCGTACTATAACGATTTTAACTCAGCGCGTACAAGCAAGTGAAGACTTGGAGGGAGGACTTGAGCTTCCAGGAATTCGTGTTGGGTTCTGAGATCAAAGCAACAACTGCGCACTGCACGGTCCCGATGAGGCACATCCATGCGGTGAGCGAGAGATGGTCGGGATAGCTCGCCGTTACGTGGACCTAAAAATATAGAAAACGATTTGCTCGATTTTTTTGAACTTTTTTTCCTTGACGGCGACGGTACATTTTTTTACTGGTCTTTTTGAAATAGTATATAAAATTAAATATGATATACTCCTCCCTTCAGGTTTGAGATCTTAGGTGAAAATTCACTTAACGCAGTATCAGAGCTCATACCAAGAGGTTGTGGGCGTGTATCCACACGACCACCTCATAAAGAAAATTTCACGTATAAAGCTAATCAGTATAAACGCGATGGTGCTCGAAAAAAAACGTGCAAAATTTAAATATGATATATACTTCTTTCAAGCTTAAACTTTTAGGGTCACGGATACGAGTCCTTACGACCACTCAGAATTAGAACATTTCACGTTTAAGAGAAAGAAAGAATCAACCAAACGTGAGGAGTATGCTAGAAAATATTGATGCACATTTCCTATCAAGCTTAAAACTTTCACGTGAACTGATCATTCAATATGAGCGATTTAATACGAGTCGACATCAAGTTCGTATGATCGAATGATCGTTATGTGAGTGGAGGTCTTGAACATGATAATTAGCATGTTATACTTTCAAATTAAATTAATTCGGGTCTTTAGGGTAACGAACGAAAAATCGGGCGAATAATCGAGGTATTACCTGCAAAATTAGCCAAAGAGACCAACAACAGCAGCTTCCGAATAGCAAAAAACATCCCATCAGCCACGCTTTGTCGTCGCCTCCGAAAATCGAATCTCGGCGTTGAATAAATTCCACGTTGAGTAGTTTCGGGCCTTTACATAGCGCCATTACAGCAGCGCCGCCCACGCATGCTAACGTTCCTATGATCTTCGCCAAGCTTCTTAGGTTTCTTACATGGATCTTCTCCATTCTATGAAAACATATGGGCTTATTAGTATATGTAAGTAAATATTTAAGTCCAAACCTAGGCTGTTTTTATACATAATCAATTAATTACCCCACTAAATAAGCCATCAGGAAGGTGATGGCAGGCACCAAGTTGCACAGTGCACTTGCCACGGACGATGAGGCCAAGAACAAACCCTCGAAGTAAATGTTTTGGTTCGCCGTAATGCTGCAAAGGAAGTTATTATTACAAAAAATTAGAAAGTACTTTCCAATTTATATACGTCCGAAAATTAACAAAAAGAGTGTTTTCTTTTTAAAAATTGAATAGGGTATTATAATTTATATCCCACAAATTGCCACCAATTATCCGAATCCAACTTTCCCGAGGACTAATCTTTCTTGTAAAACATTCTTCAAATCAAAAGATCACGAGAATATTCTCACAACGAATAAAACATCTTAAGGAAATAATATTTGCATAAATTGTTAATCAATTTCATTGAATCTGAATTCAATGACATAGATAGTGTAACGTAAAAAAATTAAGAATTTTGTGACTTGCCCAACAAAGGAGAGCAAGCTGATCAACAATAAGTTCTTCCATCCCAAACAAAATGTCCTCCTGCTGGTTCCTTTCCTGCATAATCATAGTTAATTGCATAATAAAATTTTTAATTTCGAACAACAGATATATTGTAAAAATAATTTGAATACAATCAATCAAATCATTATCACAACCTTGCGCTGTCGAAATATGCAAGTGGAGCAATGAGCAAGAACGCCGTGGCTTGCCTGTAAACGACGAAAACCCTTGAGCTCAAGTCTTGTAATAAAGCTGCTCTACCACTTAGAGTTAGACCTGCGTATATGAATTGACACCCAATCATTACGACGATTGGCTTGTAATTTTCCATACCCATTCTCTCTCTCTCTCTCTCTCTCTCTTATACCTCTCTCTCTGTGTATATATATGTATATATATGTAGCGATTATAGTGTAAACTTCAATGACACGATGGCTATATGAGGATCTTTGCTCTCTGATTTATAAGGCTCCCACACACTAAGCATGCGTAAGCAATTCTGTGTTTTAAATCTTTTGTATTATGTATATGGATGGTACACGGTGTATTGTTATCTGTAAAGCAAAGCTGTACACTAGTCATTATCGATCGAATATTCCTCTATTTGGATATTAAGTCTTTTAATGACAGGGCGGTGTGATTACTTCAGTAATAAACCATGGATTTATCTGAGACCAGTATTATCTTGGAATAATCTTAAAATCAAATATCAACTAAAATGCACAAAATAAATGATATTTATTGTTGGAAATAAATGATATTTATTACGGGATGAAGGAGAATATATCATAATTAAATAAATTGTGTACTTAATTGGGATGAACTTAATAAGTTCCATTCTATTAAATAAATAATACGAGCAATTAAGTTGGCTTGGCTGAATTAATGAATACACGAAAACAAAAAAATCAGTGTTTTCGAAATACGTACACTGCCAACGTGCCAAGGATGTCGGCCTTTGTCAACAGCCCCGAGTACTTAAAAAAAGAAAAAGAAAGAAAAAGAAATTCATCGCTTATATATGATTTATAGTACATGTTGGTCCCGAAAAAAAAAATGGTTTATTATGTTGGTGAAAATCATAGTTTTGTCGTTTTACTTTTCCAACACACATCATACGACTTGGCATGCTTTGGTACGTTCGTGTAGCTGACTCGATCCAATGTGTATATTATGCACATCATCACGAGCCAAGCTTATCATACGTATTATCTTTAAATTACTTAATTTAATTCTTGTTTCATACAATTTATTTATTTGTGTAATTTTTGTCGTTCTTATCGTTTCTAGCAGCAGATTGATACGACACGCAAATGCCTATCCTTCTGTGTCTCGCTATTTCTATGTAATAATACTACAATCAAGAGACTTTCGATGCAGAAGGTAAGCTTGACATTATAAAAAAGATATATATATATATATATATATATATATATGTATTTAATCTGTTTAGTATAAGGGTAGTTTGGTCCTTTTACGATGACACGTTAGATTTAGAATAAGGGCTAATTCACTGTATATATACAGACTACTTATCTGTAGAACGATTGATGATTTTATGCAGTTCAGTTAACTTTTCACATTTCCCTCCATTCTGCTCAAGAAACACCAGGAACGCTCTCTTAATTTCAATATGGTATCAGAGCGATAAACTGATAGTTTAGAGATCTTTCAAGGCTATATTCTTCAAGATTGATTGTTTTCAAGTTTGAGAGATGGCAACGCAAGACGATTCGCAGCCACAACCTAATCAGAGTAATCAGAATTCTCAATCGATGTCAGCGCTAGAAGATCAGCTTCATCCTTACTATCTGCACCACACTGATAATCCAGGTTTGGTGTTGGTTCATCAAAAATTAACTGGTGATAATTACTCGTCATGGAGTCGGGCAATGATCATGGCTCTCTCTGTCAAGAACAAGAAAGGATTTGTCGATGGTACAATCCTAAAACCGGATGGGAACGATCCAAAATTGTTACTAGCTTGGAATCGAAACAATGATATGGTATGTTCTTGGATCCTTAACTCAGTGTCAAAGGAGATTTGCGCGAGCATAATCTATTCCCAAACGGCTCGAGAAATTTGGTTGGATCTCCAAGAGCGATTTCAAGAAGGGAATGCGCCAAGGCTGTACCAATTGCACAAGGATCTTTTCGGAGTCTCACAGCAACATTCCACTGTGGCTCATATTTTACAAGATTGAAGGCTCTTTGGGATGAGTTGAATAGTTTCAGGCCCACCTGCTCGTGCGGCACATGTTTGTGTGGAGGTGTCAATGAAGCGAAGGCTTTTTTCTGAAAAAAAAGTATGTTCTAACATTTCTGATGGGCCTTGATGAGTCATTTTCCCATATCAGAGGCCAAATCCTTCTCATGGATCCGACCCCTCCTATCAACAAAGTCTTTTCACTCGTTTGCCAAGAGGAAAGGCAAAGAGCAATCAACATCAAGTCTGCTCCTGAAGACTCTATACAACATATGACATTCACCAGCAGAAACACTCAGATTGAGAACATGAGTAGCCAACCTACTTACCAAGGCCAGTTCAAGAAGCCCTTTCCACATTCAAAGAAGGAAGGAGGGCGCCTCTGTATACACTGCAGCTGTCCTGGCCACACGATTGATAACTGTTATAGAATCCATGGCTTTCCACCAGGGTTCAAGCAACAGAACAAAAACAGATTCAACAGGGTGAATCAAGTTGATAGTGTGCAAATCCAAGAACCAGAGATGATGGCTGCCATTGAGGAAACTGATCAGAGGCTCAGGGCTGAGAACTTCATACAACAAATGAGCCAGCAGCTGGAGCAGTTCAAGAACATGCTCGAAGGTGGACAGACAACACAAGCTCCAATGAACAACAATGTATCATCTGACAGGTTTGATGGTATATGCTCTTCTTTCAATGTGTCTGATATAGTCAATATAGATTCTTGGATTTTGGATTCAGGTGCTTCAAGGCATATTTGCTGTAAACTTAGCTTTCTTGAACATATGCATAACATAGAACCTTCATATGTTAGGATGCCAAACAATACCTCCATTAAGGTCACAAGTGCATGAGATGTCATTCTAGGACAGAATTTGATATTGAAGGATGTACTATATGTGCCACAGTTTGATTTTAATCTCATATCTGTCAGTGCTTTGACATGTGCTAACAATCTGAATGTCTTTTTCAATGCTGATGAATTTGTGATTCAGGATATAGCAAAAGACTTAGTGTTTGGCAAGGGTAGCATGGTACAAGGCTTATACATTCTAGATAGGAACTGCTGTTATCAAAAGAATTCCTCTTATGTGTTTTTTTAATAAAGTTTCATTAGAAACGTGGCATAATAGATTTGGTCATCCTTCTTACAATGTATTACTTGGTATGAGGCAGAAATTACATTGTAGTGATAGTGCAAAGTTGCTTCCCTTTTGTAAAATTTATTGATAATACTCGGTTTCTTTACTCGGTTAATTACCGGTGATAGTGCAAAGGCTCTCTACGTGTTTCTTTACTCGGTTAATTACCGAGTGTTTGATCTGAGGAGCTTGAGTGGGCCCGTGTCTGCTACGCTCTTACCTTGGTTATTCGTTGATTATGACTGTTGCGATTATGCTCGACAGGGACGATCGGCTTTATTACGTCGTTCTACTTCGTGCACTACCTTTTTTCATCCGTGAAGATTTGATTGATTTATTGTCCATGATATAGTAGAAATCTTTGAAGCAGAAGATCATATCAGTTGCAGCTCTATGGTAATTTGTATGTGACACGCTCAAATACTAGCAAGTGCACTAGGTCGTGTAAGTAGTAAAACGGACGAAGTCCGAGTATCGATCCACGAAGACAGCTCGATTAGTTCTAAGAAAATATTCCTAATTCTAATTTAAACTAACGGAATTTTTATAGTTTTGATGATTTGATAAAAGAGACAAAACACAAATAATAAAATAAACGTAAATAAAATAGGTGAGGATATAGCAGTTAACGACGAACGTGATTAAGACACATGCTCGGCACAAAATATTCCTACGTCTTCATGCAATATTAAAGGAAAAGAATTCGTCCCTTCACAGTGCTCGGATCTCGCCGTGTTTCCTTCGCAGCCGTCTTTTCCCTTTTCATTCTTCGCTGTATTCGCTGCCAAGCTCCTACCCTAATTTCTGTCGTGCGTGTTCTTTCTATAGGGAGGGTAGCCGACTTTCTTTCCCAGATTTGATAATATTTGACCTCTTAATTGCATTTGAATATTTCCTCCTTTGTCGCATGATTCTAACCACTTATTTCGCTCTTCTAACGTCGTGCCTAATTTTCACTCGACTCGTCCTTTTTCCTTTTCTAGCTATTCTCGTCCGCTTCATTTTTTTCTACTTCAATCTTTTTTTTTTTTGCTCTGTTTTTTTTTCGAACCAGCCCCTCCTATCTTTTTTTTTTCTACGTCTTATCGAAGGGAGAGGTTTCCAGTCCGCTGCAATATTACGACGAGAGATCTGTATCATAGGATGAGTTCATAACTAACATGCATCGACGATTAGCTCCTTCTCAACCAACAAGCCACTTTCACGATATCGATAAATTAACATGTTGATACGGGGTCGTATAGGCTAAATTTGAGGCAATCAGGCTAAATATCTGGACCACAAATTAACAAATAAGGCTCAAAGGGGCTCACTAAGTGGTAAATGCGCAAAGTAGGGAAAGATTTAGGCCAGTGACTCAATCCTAGTGCCCTTCTCATTTTCACACATAAAAATCCACATAGTAACCATTGACATGCATAACAGAGCAAGTTCGAATATATTCAGTCCATGCGTGTCACACAAGAATAAACACCGAGCATAATGAGTTGCTCTGAATATTTCTGAAGGCTCTAGAACTCATATATATAACTGGGTTTGTGCTTCATGATACGCAATACTCTCCTAAAGCAGCCAATATAGCCAAATAATCATGCTAATATCACGACAATGCAACATGTAGGACTATCACACTCAATTCATCGAATCATATCACGACATTGTAAAATTTCATAATTTTCATCATTGATAGGAGATTCCACAGATGACGTTCAAATCACAACCTTATCAGTTATACCCACTAAAATGATCGAAACACATCGATGCCAAAATATGCAAGCATTTAAAATCTAGCATCTGTCACATCCCACCCCCAAACTAACTAAGACATTGTCCTCAATGTGTAATTAAAAGCAAATAGAGAGTGGAAGTGACACTGCCCTGAATTTTATATTGATCGATGTACAAGACTTGGTTTATCTGCAGTGAACAAGCAACCATCGCGAATGGGCAACTGACACGTTCGAATACTAGCAAGTGTACTAGGTCGTGCAAGTAGTATAAAATAATCAAACCAGATAAAAGCGTAACTAAACAATTAAAGCAACTAGACTATTGGCGAATTAAAATCAATTAACGACAATGTGATCAAGGCGCATGCTCGGCACGAATTATTCCTACGTTTACATTCAATCAATCATAAATAACCAAATGAGTATCAGTCAAGGTAGAATTTCCTAAAATAATCGATACCCGTTTGTCCGCAAGAGCGATCCTATGCGAAAATGAACCAATCAACTATATTTTTATATGACTGTAGTTACTCCGCATGAATTCGGCTTTATGAATTTCCCCGAGTTTAGACGCTTTCGACGCCTAAAATCTCGGAAACCACACGTACGAAACCGAATTCCATCTCTTGTCGGTTTTACGTCGTGGTGCTCTATATTTATCGTTCTAACCGGTCTAATCACTTTGTCCGTCTCATAAAACAATCAAATATCGTGCATATGTTGATCAGACACACGCAAGCATTAAACTCAAATATAAAACACATAACTCAACTCATACGATTAAATATAATAAAAACAGCATTATCACGTTGTCATAATATGGCCTAACACGGCCTCAATCACACAATAAACTTAAGAGCACATATTAATAAACGAAAGCAACGAAGGGTTAAACAAACACATAAGTAACAACACGTAAAAAGGAAAGATTACGTCCCTCACAGTACTTTCGTCGAACGAGTGGCGGGCGACTAAGAAACGCCTTGGACGCTCTGCTCGTGTCTCGACTCCCTAGCTTCGTTACCAGCCTTCCCGTAGGTGTATGCTCTAGCAGATGATGAGAGCTTCCTGTTTGGTGGACTTCTCTTCCTCTTGGTTGCAAAAAAACTCGTCTATGGTAGCCTCGTATTTTCTGCTCCGTTCTAAGCTACTTCGAATTATATTCCAACGTGGCTATGAGGTGAGTCGCTTGGTTGGTGAGGTGAGGAAACGGTGAGGGATGCTTCAGCTGCTTGTTTCGTTGAGTGCTCTGCCGGATCTAGATGCGGATGGCCTTGAGCGTCGAGAGCTTCGTGGGTATTTGGTGTCTCAAGATATTTTCTTTTTTCGTCTGCTCGTCTGCTCGTCTGCTCCCTCTTTTCGTTGTGTCCAAGCTCTCCATAAATAGAAGACGCTCCTTTTCATTACGTTCCCAGTTTTCAACGACAACTTAGAAAAAGGAGCAGCTAAAACATTGATCTCGCCGCATAAGATGGATCTTGTAGACATGAGTTTCTATGTTTTTTTCTGCCTTGAACTTCGTGTGATCTTTTTTTCTTGGCTGCGATTGTAACACGCGTGTATCTCTTGATTGAAATATATGCCGTTGACTTTAGGATAACTCCAAGCATGTAAAGCAATCGCCCCACCATCATATCGTTATCTTTTGCTTCCTTTGGCATGTTTCGACTCTTTAATGCATATGATAATCTTTCTTTGGCCCAACTCATTCCTCCACTCACGTAGATGCTATGTATTGAATAATGATGTCAATTGCCAAGTTGTTTGGGTCACCTATCTTCTAGTGCCACGTGTGGTTGGTCAAGCCATAATTATTGAACACCACAAGAATGATCCCTCACGTTGGGGCCAGCTTGACGTCTGAGCCTTCTCATTTTTTTCCGTTTTGCTGTCTCGTTAATTCTTTCCTTTTTTTGGTCCAATTCGCTCAATCTACACAATATAATATTCATATGTAAGTGTAGCATATTTGAAGCAATTTTAATAAATAACAAACATTATTGAACACACAAGAATGATCCCTCACGTTGGGGGCAGCTTGACGTCTGAGCCTTCTCATATTTTTCCGTTTTGCTGGCTCGTTAATTCTTTCCTTTTTTTGGTCCAATTCGCTCAATCTACACAATATAATATTCATATGTAAGTTTAGCATATTCGAAGCAATTTTAATAAATAACAAACAATAATGCGCTTTTATGAGGTATAAAGTCTACGTAAAATCGTAACTTATCAACAACCCCAAAACTAGCTTCGATTGTCCTCGATCGTAAAAGCAGAATAAACTAAATCAAGTTAGGATTTTACGACGTCACTAAATAAATTCTCATGTTTATTCTCAGACAATTAAAAGCACAATTTGGTCGAAATAATCATTAACTAATGAATGATCCAGCTAAACACGAGAGATGAAGTAATATTTCACAATCATATCATAGCACAAAAATATTTCCAGAATTCTGATACATATCATGTAACAACTCTCACATGGATCGCTCAATTCGCTCGAAGTGTTTAATGTGATCTGTATAAAAATGCTCAAGGCACAACATAGAAAGATATTGTTCTAAGCTTGCAAATATATCACATCATATTCAAGTAGATATCGTGAACGAATCAAAAGGTCTTTATCAAGGTTGTAGTGGGGCTCAGGGTAATAAGGGTGCGACATATGGGAAAAGTGGGCTGATAAGATCAAGCATGTTCGTCACTAAGTCGCTTTACTCGTCCACGCTCTATACCAAAATACGACTCAGATAGCGGAAACTCGCATGACTATTAAACATACTCAAAACTATAATAAGAACTCAAGACAATAATTCTACAAATCTGTTGTGAACCTCTTTTTTTTTTTTTTTAAATATATATTTTTTCTACTATATATTTTTTCTCTCTTGTTTTTTTCTTCTTTTTTTTTTTCGATCTCTCTTTTTTTTTTCTTTTTTTTTTCAAATACATAAAATAAACTACCGCAACCATATATAACATGACATAATCGTCTTTCCTCTTATATAATAGACTCAATACACTAAAGCGATTAGTAAGTTAACATGCTGACAATGGTTCGATGATGAAGGATAAATAATGGGATAACGTGGCTAAATATCATAACTCCAAATCAAAAAATAAGGCTAATAAAGCTCAAATGGGCTCACTAATTGATAGATATGTCGGGTATGGAGATATTTAGGCCAGTGACTCATCCTAAGCGCCTTTATCATTTTCGTACACAAAAATCCACAGTGATATTGACATGCATAACAAAGCAAGTTCGAAAATATTCAGACCATGCGTGGCACTCATGAAAAACACATCGATCAAGTATTGTGTTGCTCTAATTATTATTTTTTTCGGCTCAAAACTCACAATATTTTCTGGGTTTGTGTCGCATGATATGTACTATTTTTCTGAAGCAATCAATGTGATCAGATAATCATGCTAATATCAAAACACGTAACATGCATAACTTTCACACACAATTAGCTAAATCCTATCTCGATCCCAGTAAAATTTAAAAAATTTTCATCATCGACAGGAGTTTTCACAAGTGACGTTCAAATCCTAACATTGATCAGTTAAACCAACTACTAAACCAAAGAGATCGATATCAAATCTAGCATGTGTCACCCCACCCCCAAACTAATTATCACATTGTCCCCAATGTGTAAAAATTTGAAGCAGATAGAGAGTTTAAGTGACATTGCCCTGAATAATGCGTTGATAGGTGCGGGATGTGAGAAGAATGTAGTTCCTTCATAAGACCAAGCTAGCTCGCGAACACACCACGCCCAAACTGATTATGAGCCTACGAGGAAACGTAACTAGACGGCACCGTGATTCGAATTGTGAAAATAAATTCAAAAGCAAAACATACTTAATAAAATGCGATACGATAAATATAAGACTCGAATACGAAATAAAACAGTAACACATAGATAGTACTTGGGTTGCCTCCCAAGAAGCGCTCATTTTATAGTCGGTAGCTCGACTCCTGTTCGAATTGATGGTCGACGATTCTGTATGTTCAGAAGAAGTACTGAACATTTTGATTTCACCTTTTTGGAGAGGAGTTTGATCTCGGAGTGATATAGCTTCATGTGGTTGCAGTCTTTAAACTCTCTCCATAGGTCGACTTTCGGATCCCAACTAATGTAAAAATCAACGATCACCAGCGTCTTAACAAATTCCTCCGTGACTATGCTCTTCGAGTGATCTGTTGAATTCATAGCTGCTCGTAGAAACGGATCAAAACTCTCAGGTTCCATCTTTCTCTTCTCCAAAAAATTGTATGATGCAAATTCCTCGCTTTTTGTCGTTTGCTCAATATCTTGGTGAACTACGCAGCCAACGACTTTAAACTCCCGCACCACTCGATTTTGACAACAGCCTTGTCGGTTGGAAGCATATGCTCGACAATTTTCTGATCAGTAGATGATTCGGGTTCTTTCAAAGTCGCATGACTAGGAATATCCTCAAGGACTTCCGGAAGGCTCGGCTTTGTTGGAATGGAATCTACAGTAGCCTCTGCGGGTTGATCGGCTTTTTCTGGTTCGATCTCATCTTCATTTTCATTTAGTTCCAACATTGGTTCTTGTGATGTTTCAAAGCCCAGCTGGATTTCTGCATCCTCTTTCGGATTTGTCTCTATGTCGCTCGTGAGTGCAAAAACGGCATTCTTAAGTTTTTCTACTTGGAACGCCAAACTCTTCATCGTTGCTTCTAAACTTTTAGAACTCACATTGACAAAGCTCTTTGAATTCCGGTATCGCTCTTCAGCCAGTCGGCCCTGGTTAGCCAGTCTCTCGAGCGCTTTCTCCCAGACGGGTTTCTCTTTCAGAGGCGATGAACGATAATCCCAATATTTTGTGTTGCCAGGTGCTTCATAGTGATTATTCTCCCCTCGCCCGACGTACCATCCGAGAGGTTTATACTTGCATTGACTAGTGAGATGTGAACATCCACACCAGTCGCATTCTAGTTCATCATTGTATGTCTCATAGGATTCGGGAGAATATCGTGAATATCGTTCCATCTGCAAAACACAAACGAGAAGATGAGAGTCACTAATAATAATAATAATAATAATAATAATAATAATAATAATAATAATAATATAATAATATAATAATAAATGAGAAGGATGACGACGATGATGATAATATAGTAAAAATAAAAATAAAAATGTCTACACTAAACTAATCAGAATAAATCTTAAAACTAATAATACCGCTGTCCCCGGCAACGGCGCCAAAAACTTGACACGTTCGAATACTAGCAAGTGTACTAGGTCGTGCAAGTAGTATAAAATGGACAAGTCCAAGTATCGATCCACGAGGACAGCTCGATTAATTTAAGATATTATTCCGAATTTTAATTTAGACTAATGCAAATTTTAAACATGGTATTTTTATATATTATAAATAATCAAACCAGATAAAAGCGTAACTAAACAATTAAAGCAAATAGACTATTGGCGAATTAAAATCAATTAACGACAATGTGATCAAGGCGCATGCTCGGCATGAATTATTCCTACGTTTACATTCAATCAATCATAAATAACCAAAATGAGTATCAGTCAAGGTAGAATTTCCTAAAATAATCGCTACCCGTTTGTCCCGCAATAGCGATCCTATGCGAAAATGAACCATCAACTATATTTTTATATGACTGTAGTTACTCCGCATGAATTCGGCTTTATGAATTTCCCCGAGTTTAGACGCTTTCGACGCCTAAAATCTCGGAAACCACACGTACGAAACCGAATTCCATCTCTGGTCGGTTTTACGTCGTGGTGCTCTATATTTATCGTTCTAACCGGTCTAATCACTTTGTCCGTCTCATAAACCAATCAAATCTCGTGCATATGTTGATCAGACACACGCAAGCATTAAACTCAAATATAAAACACATAACTCAACTCATACGATTAAATATAATGAAAAGCATTATCACGTAGTCATAATATGGCCTAACACGGCCTCAATCACACAATAAACTTAAGAGCACATATTAATAAACGAAAGCAACGAAGGGTAAACAAACACATAAGTAACAACACGTAAAAAGGAAAGATAGAAAATTGCGTCCCTCACAGTACTTTCGTCGAACGAGTGGCGGGCGACTAAGAAACGCCTTGGACGCTCTGCTCGTGTCTCGACTCCCTAGCTTCGTTACCAGCCTTCCCGTAGGTGTATGCTCTAGCAGATGATGAGAGCTTCCTGTTTGGTGGACTTCTCTTCCTCTTGGTTGCAAAAAAACTCGTCTATGGTAGCCTCGTATTTTCTGCTCCGTTCTAAGCTACTTCGAATTATATTCCAACGTGGCTATGAGGTGAGTCGCTTGGTTGGTGAGGTGAGGAAACGGTGAGGTTGCCCTACTTGCACAAGGGTCAAAGATATCGATAAAGGAACAAGAATCATCAGTAGGGCGTTTCATAGATTTGTAAACATCGAATTCCACTTTCTCGTCCCCTACTTGCAAAATAAGTTTATCGTTACCGACATCAATGATAGCTCTTGCCGTGTTTACGAACGGACGTCCGAGTATTAATGGAAGTTCATCGTCTTCTTCCATATCCAGCACAATAAAATCAGTCGGGAAGTAGTGTTCTCCTACTTTCACAAGTACGTCTTCCATGATTCCTCGTGGATATGTGATTGATCTATCAGCAAGCTGGAGGATAGTCGATGTCGGTTTCGGCTCGCCAAGTCCCATTTCCCTAAATAAGGAAAATGCCATCAAATTGATACTTGCACGAAGATCGCATAACACATTATTAAATGTAAGAGACCCAATAGAACAAGGAATAGAGAACTCCCTCGATCCTTAAGCTTCGGCGGAAGCTTCTTCTGTAATACCGCTGAACATTCCTCGGTGAGAGCTACTGTTCCATATTCCTCTAACTTGTTTCTCTTGAATACTAGCTTCTTCATGCATTTGGCATACTTTGGAATCTGCAACAAAGCCCCAACAAAAGGAATATAAACTTCAAGTTTTTTAAATATTTTAATGAAACGATCAAAATCTTCATGATTCTTCCCTTTTCGTAAAGCCGCTGGATATGGAGGTCGGATCTTTATCGGTGGGAGTGGGTTGACCTTCTTTTCCTCAAATAGTGAATCTGGCTCACACTCGACTTCTTCGGCCCCGCTTCTCCTGTTCGTAAACCCTAGTGTTCGTGGCTGTTACTTCACTCTGGTCGGATGTCTCTGTCACTTTCGCTTCCTCCGCCTCCTTGGTCTTTTGGAACGATTCAAGCTTCTTTCCACTTCTCAGTTCAATGGCATTTGCGTACTCTCGTGGGTTCTTTTCGGTGTCTCTCGGAAGTGCCAGGCTTGCGCTCGGCTACGGTAGTTGAAAGATATCCCATCTGAATTGTTAAGTCCTTTATTGCAGTACGTATACCTTGGAATCCTTCCTGAACTCTTCCTTCTAGGCCCGGAAGTCTTTCCCCGTCTTCCGGACGGAGGAAAGACTTCTGAGATCCATCAAAATCAGTCAAGAACTCAAGGGGTTGGGTATGTGCTTTGAGAAGGAATCGATCTTACCATGGTGAGGAAACGAGTTAGCAATGCTTCCAATTCCCCAGGTTTTATAGGTTCGATTTTACGTTCCATTGCTGTACACTGCCGAGCACCAGGAAATAAGATGAAAACCAATCTTCTCAGTTGAAGTGGATGACTTACGTCGCTCAGAAGACAGGCAACTGATAAAGGAAAAGATATAAAGGACATAGTACCTTGACTCGAAGATTAAAATCGTTCCAAAATTGATATTGTTCTCCTTTTGTCGATCTCGTTTGCTCGGATATCTGTCGAAAAATAAATCTGAATGTAAATATAGGATATCGAGGAGATTATAGGTAAATAACGATTGAAAATACACTTTTATGGGGTATAAAAATAACATAAATTCCTAACTACTCAACAACCCCCAAACTAGCTTCGATCGTCCTCGATCATAAAAGCGAAATAAACCAATTTTAAGTTAGGACATAGAACATCAGTCAATGAATTCTCCTGTTTCATCTCAGACAACGTAAAAGCATATAAGGTCGAGATAATCATCAACTAATGAATGATCTAGTCAAACACGAGGTATGAGGTAGTAAATCGCAATCTCATCATAGCATCAAAGACCTATAGAATTATACCACGCATCAATCCACAACTCTCATAAGGATAGCTCAAGTCGCTCGGGGTGTTTTCAAAGGGATCTGTATAAAAACGCTCAATTCACGGCATGAAAAGATTACTCTATGCTTGCAAATATATCATATCATAGTCACATAGTAGAAGTCATGCACGAATCAAAAGGGTCTTTCATCAAGGGTTGTAATGGGGCCCGGGTTTTGAAAAGGTGCGTCATATGGGAAAGTGAGCTAAAAGTAGCAAACTGTCAATCATCGAATCGCTCTTCAAACCACTTATTTCGCCCTTCTAACGTTGTGCCTATTTTTCACTCGACTCGTCCTTTTTCCTTTTCTAGCTATTCTCATCCGCTTCATTTTTTTCTACTTCTTTCTTTTTTTTTTTGCTCTCTTTTTTTCGAACCAGCCCCTCCTATCTTTTTTTTGTACGTCTTATCGAAGGAGAGGTTTCCAGTCCGCTGCAATATTACGACGAGAGATCTGTATCATATGATGAGTTCATAACTAACATGCATCGACGATTAGCTCTTTCTCAACCAACAAGCCACTTTCACGATATCGATAATTAACATGTTGATACGGGGTCGTATAGGCTAAATTTGAGGCAATCAGGCTAAATATCTGGATCACAAATTAACAAATAAGTCAAATAAGGCTCAAAGGGGCTCACTAAGTGGTAAATGCGTAAAGTAGGGAAAGATTTAGGCCAGTGACTCAATCCTAGTGCCCTTCTCATTTTCACACATAAAAATTCACATAGTAACCATTGACATGCATACAGAGCAAGTTCGAATATATTCAGTCCATGCGTGTCACACAAGAATAAACACCGAGCATAATGAGTTGCTCTGAGTATTTCTGAAGGCTCAAGAACTCATATATATAACAGGGTTTTGTGCTTCATGATACGCAATACTCTCCTAAAGCAGTCAATATAGCCAAATAATCATGCTAATATCACCACAATGCAACATGTAGGACTACACACTCAATTCATCGAATCATATCACGACATGGTAAAATTTCACAAATTTTCATCATTGACAGGAGACTACACAGATGACGTTCAAATCGCAACCTTCATCAGTTATACCCACTAAATGATAACACATCGATATCAAAATATGCAAGCATTTAAAATCTAGCCTGTGTCACATCCCACCCCCAAACTAAATAGAACATTGTCCTCAATGTGTAAATTAAAAACAAATAGAGAGTGGAACTGACACTGCTCTGAATTTTAAATTGATCGATGTAGAAGACTTGATTTATCTGCAGTGAACAAGCAACCATCGCGAACGGGCAACCCCCAAACTAATTATGAACCTGTGAGAAAACGTGACTAGGCGGCACCGTGAGAGCAAATTTTATTAGATAAAAATGAAATAGACAGGTAAATAGGACTAAATAATATCAATGCATCGATAGGCATTGGGTTGCCTCCCAAGAAGCGCTGCTTTTATAGTCGTTAGCTCGACTCACAAACCGCTTATTTTGGTGGATAATCGATGTTGATCGACTTTTCTTTCCAAACATCTCGATCGTTGTATACCTTGGGCTCCCCTCTTCCTTGTGATGGTGTCTGCAGTATCGAGTGGGGTCGAGGGTTCTCCTTTTTCCCCCATATGTAGATTCCATCATCTGTGCAGTCTTTCTGACGAAGCTTCTTCTTTTTCTTCGGCAGAACCGCCTTCTTGATAGATTTAGAGCCACAGCTCTTTTTAGTCCATGGTGTCCACTTGTGAAAGTTCAGCACAAGACTAGGTTATAGTTAGATTTAGTCGCGTTCTCGTTCGGCGCATCTATTCGAGCATCAGCCTTAGTGTTCTGGCGGTCCTTCAGCTTCCTGGTATTCTCTCCAGACAAGTTGTACCTGAAAGACTCAGAACACTTAAAAGCGCAAGGGTCAAAGATATCGATAAAGGAACAAGAATCATCAGTAAGGGTTTCATAGATTTGTAAACAGCGAATTCCACTTTCTTGTCCCCTACTTGCAAAATAAGTTTACCGTTACGTACATCAATGATAGCTCTTGCCGTGTTTAGGAACGAACGTCCGAGTATCAATGGAATCGTCTTCTTCCATATCCAACACAATAAAATCAGTCGGGAAGTAGTACTCTCCTACTTTCACAAGTACCCCTTCCATGATTCCTCGTGGATATGTGATTGATCTATCGGCAAGCTGGAGGATAGTCGATGTGGGTTTCGGCTCGCGAAGTCCCAATTTTCTAAATAAGGAAAATTGCATCAAATTGATACTCCCACCAAGATCGCATAACACGCTATTAAATGTAAGAGACCCAATAGAACGAGGAATAGAGAAACTCCCTCGATCCTTAAGCTTCGGCGGAAGCTTCTTCTGTAATACCGCGGAACATTCCTCGGTGAGAGCTATTGTTCCATATTCCTCTAACTTGTTTCTCTTGAATAGTAGCTCCTTCAGGCATTTGGCGTACTTTGGCTTCGGCAACAAAGCCTCAACAAAAGGGATATTAACTTCAAGTTTTTTAAATATTTTAATGAAACGATCAAAATCTTCATGATTCTTCCCTTTCGTAAAGCCGCTGGATACGGAGGTCAGATCTTTATCGGTGGGAGTGACTTGACCTTCTTTTCCTCAAATAGTGAATCTGGCTCACACTCGACTTCTTCGGCCCGCTTCTCCTGTTCGTAAACCCTAGTGTTTGTGGTCGTTACTTCACTCTGATCGGATGTCTCTGTCACTTTTGCGTCCTCCACCTCCTTGGTCTTTTGGAACGATTCAAGCTTCTTTCCACTTCTCAGTTCAATGGCATTTGTGTACTCTGGTGGGTTCTTTTTGGTGTCGCTCGGAAGTGTGCCAGGCTTGCGCTCCACTACGGTAGTTTAAAGATATCCCATCTGAATTGTTAAGTCCTTTATTGCAGCCCGTATACCTTGGAATCCTTCCTGAACTCTTCCTTCTAGCCCTGAAGTCTTTCCTCCGTCTTCTGGTTTTGACCGCTGATAAACGTATTTCAATGCGTTTATCGTAGTATTTAATTGGGATATAATAGAGCTCTAGCAATCATTTTATGCATTTATTCGTCATATTTACACTTATTTTCATATTAAAGGAACTTAGGACGAGTTTCGGGCGAAAAGGAGCGAAAACGGGGCAAAACGGGCGAAAACAGTGAAAACTGGCGAAGGTCACGGCCGTGACACCTAGTGCACTAGGCCGTGACAAGGGGCAGAGGCTAATCAAAGAGAAGGTCACGGCCGTGACACTTATTGCACTAGGCCGTGACAAGGGGCAGAGGCTAATCAAAGAGAAGGTCACGGCCGTGACACCCATTGCACTTGGCCGTGACACTTGACAGAGAGTTGGAAAGAGAAGGTCACGGCCGTGACACCCATTGCACTTGGCCGTGACACTTGACAGAGAGTTGGAAAGAGAAGGTCACGGCCGTGACACCCATTGCACCTGGCCGTGACACCAGGCAGAGAGGCCCACTGATGATGGTCACGGCCGTGACCATCCATGCACTTGCCCGTGACTACTTGTTTCGATTTTCTCGCGTAGAGTCGGTGACGGTCACGGCCGTGACAGTCCATGTCCCAGGCCGTGACCAGTGCGAAAATTCCTATAAAAGCCTGATTTCGACTCAGAAAGAGGGGACTTCGACCAGAGACAATTCCTAAACCCCTTAGAGACGAAAAATAGCACGAAAGAACGCAGAATCACGCCCCGGAGCGCAAGAGACGGAGTTCTACGCAAACGTGAACGAAGAACAAAGATCTACCCAAGCTTTCAACGATTATGAGTTCTTTTCTCCTAATTTCTATTTCCTTAGTTGTTTTTCCTTCTATTATGCGTAGCTAATTCCCTTTGTGTTTGGGATTAGATGAACGCTAGGATATTTCGTAGTTAAGACTTGTAATTATCGTGACTATGTGTTTTGACTATTTATCGTTCTATGAAACTATTTCGTTGCTTTAATATGTCTATGTGTTAAAGTAATTGTTTGGAAAATCGTTTAGGGCGACAGCTAAATAACGATTAGGCCGTTCATAGAAGATAGGATTCGAGTATAGGGCGACAGCAAATGCTCGATCCTCGCCGTTAGTAATTAATGAATTTTAGATCCCCGCGAGCGTTTAGGGCGACAGCAAACTCGCGAGCGGGCAGGAAATTACTGCGATCTAGTCAGAATCACGTAGGAGCAATAGTTCATTGTCTTAGCCAATAATACCTAGCGGGATTCGAATCCCGAGCACTTTTTATTATCTGAAAGCTTCGTACCAGTTTAACGTGCTCTTTGAATTTCTAGTCGATTTAGGGGTAAGTGTTAGGTTAAGTCATAAAAAATCTGCGTATTTTATTTAGGCTAAATATCGAGTCGATAGGTAATTACTAGTACTTGATTTATTCCTCGTGTTCGATACTCGTTTACTCACTCTACTGCACTACAAACGATAGGTCCACTGCCTATCGCACGTCGGTGATAGTAATTTAGTATACGTTTTATTTTATCACTTGTCGCACTTGCACAATACACCACGTGTCGATCAAGTTTTTGGCGCCGTTGCCGGGGAATAGATTGATATTAGGAACGCCGTAGTTCGGTAATTTAGCCACTTTTATTTGACGTCTTTATTTGCTATTACTATTTGCGTTATTTGTGTTATTTGTGTTAGTTGATTCCTGCGTCATTAGTACTATCGTAATCTTTTCGACGTTTTTATTATTCCTTTGCTAATTTCTTTTGTTTTCACATATTGAAGGCACGATTCAGCGGTGAATGACCCGAAGCCATCCATCGGGTCCCATCGTTGACGCAGACCCAGATTTCGAGCGGAAGTTACGAAGGAAACTGAAGTACGATACCGAAGGAGCATCCACTAGCTCTCACGACCGTTTAGTTAGCTATTCAGAGGATAGTTCGCAGGAATCCACCCAAAACTCACGTGCAGAGACCACCGTAGATAGTCCCAATACAGAAGTGGACATGGCGGACCATCGAGTGCCCGTCCACAACGTTCCGGAGGAGGAGCCATCACTTCAAGACCTCCTCAAAAATGCCGCACTAGGCGGTACTGAATCGGCGATCGTCATTCCGCCGATAGAGAATAACAACTTCGAACTGAAGCACTCCTGGCTTCAGATGATTTTTCAGACGGCCCAGTTCGAGGGTAATCCCGACGACGACCCTTACTCACATCTTAAGGCATTCCTGACGGTGACAGACACCATCAAGATTAATGGGTCCCGGGCGATGCAATCAAGTTGATGCTGTTCCCATTCTCACTCAAGTTCAGAGCAAGGGACTGGTTGGATATGTTGCCACCAAGGTCGATCACCACCTGGGAGGAGATGCGAGCCGCTTTCATCAACCATTACTTCCCACTGACGAAGGTGCTACGGCTGAAGACGGAGATTTCCCTATTTCACCAGAAGGACTCAGAGAACCTGTACGAAGTGTGGGAGCGTTATAAGGCCTTATTAAAGAGGTGCCCGCAGCACGGGATGTCGAAGGCAGCCCAGATCAACCGATTCCATGAGGGGCTTAACGATCAGACTGTTCATATGTTAGACGGAGCCGCAGGAGGAGGACTCGTGAAGCTTAATGCCACCGACGCGTGGAATTTAATCGAGGACTATTCGAGGAACAGCTTCATGAGGGGCAATACCAGGATGAAAACACCCGGTGTATTTGGAGTTAGCCAGGAGACAGCCACTAATGCCAAGATCGAGGCGCTTCAGCAGCAACTTGCCTCGACGAACTCCCAGTTGCAGACGGTGATTGGCGCATTACTTCCCAAGTCTGGGCAGACACAGCCCGTGAACGCCGTAGCCACCACCACACCGACGCAGCACGCACCGTACGTGCCCTTATGCGGAATTTGCGGCGCTGCCCACGAGACCTCAGAATGCCAGCTTGGCCAGCCGCACGAGCACGTCGACTATATGGGCAACTACCAAGGTGGCCAGCGGAGTTTCCAACCTCGGGCTCATCCTAACTTGGCGTACGGGAATCAGAACCATCAGAGCCAAGGACCACCAGGATTTCAGCCCAGACCTTCCGGATTCCAGAATGGGCCCCCACGACAGTACCAGAATGCGCCCGCGGGAAGATCCGATGACATGAAAGAGATGAAGGATATGATGAAGGCGCTCCTCACGAACTTCAGCAGCCAACCGCAGCCCACGAAAGCCGAATGACAAAGATGGAGGAGTACATGGAGGCGAATGACATCCGTGCTCAGAATACAGACGCCTCGATCAAGAGGTTGGAACAGCAAGTGGGGCAATTAGCAAAGCAACTGGCGGGGCGAAATCAAGGATCACTCCCGAGCTACACCGAGACAAACCCCAAGGAGTACTGCAATGCAGTGACCCTGAGGAGCGGCAAGGATTACAAGAAGCTCCCGCCAAGCAGAATTCAAAGGAGAAAGTCGATTTCAAGGGCCACGTCGAGCCAGAAGTGGAGGAAAACAAGAGCGACGGAGTCGAGAAGGTCAAGGATGACAAGGGAAAGACGCGACCATTCGTGAAGCCGTATCAACCAAAGATCCCGTACCCAGCTCGGTTGAGGGAAGCTGCACCTGAAAAAGAGAAGGTTCAACCTAAAAAGGAGGAGGCTGCACTCGGAATAGAAAAAGCGAGGGAGAACGAGCGACCACTAGTGATGCCGTACCAGCCAAGGATTCCCTATCCAACACGGTTGAAAAAGGACAAAGAAGAAGCACTAATTGGCAGATTCATGGGTATGTGCAAAGAATTACATATTAACTTACCGTTTGTTGAAGCTATTGCGCAGATGCCCAGTTTCGTTAAGTTCCTGAAGGACTTGCTGACGAATCGACGAAAGCTCGAACACGTCTCCACGGTATACTTACGAGGAGAGTGCTCGGCGATACTCCAGAGCAAGATACCGAAAAAGCTCAAGGACCCAGGGAGTTTTACTATTCCTTGTCGTATAGGTGACTTAGTAGTTGAGCATGCTTTAGCTGATCTAGGCGCTAGTATAAATTTGATGCCGTACTCCATGTTTAAGCGTTTAGGATTAGGTGAACCACGACCCACTAGGATGAGTATTCAATTGGCCGATAGGTCGTTAAAATACCCTCTAGGTATTATCGAGGATGTTCTAGTTAAGGTCGATAAGTTCGTTATCCCTGCTGATTTTGTGATCTTAGACATGGACGAGGATGAAAATGTTCCATTAATTTTAGGTAGACCATTCTTAGCTACAGGCGAGACCATGATAGATGTTAGGAATGGAACATTAACCTTGACAGTAGACGGTGAAAAAGTTACGTTCAATATGGCTGACTCGATGAAAAAGAGCAACGAGCAAGATGATAAATGCTATTTCTTAGATATCTTTGAGCGTGATTTTCTCTTTTCTGTGCAAGGTCTGTCACAGGTCAGCGAGCATGATAGGTACACGACTATGGCAATCGATAAGTGTGGGGAGGAGATCGACGAACCCATCATAGCCATCAACGAGAGCATCAAAGAAGTTAAGGACAAGAGCCCAGTCGAGGAGCAACCGCCACTAGAGTTGAAACCGCTACCCGGCGAAAGGCGACACCTCCAAGGTATGGATGTAGGCAAGGGAAACTTAAGTAGAAAGAGATGATGTACTTCGACTTCCAGCCACCCTAAGCGAATGAAAGCACGTCCGGCTAAAGACGGTAAAGGAAGCGCTTCTTGGGAGGCAACCCAGGTGTTATCTATCTAGTATTTTTTTATTAGTATCATTCATGTTTTTTTTTTTTTTATTACGTTTAGTTTTTCCTTTTAGTCATGTCAGGCACCACGAGTCACGATACGACAACCATCACGCGCTTAGTCACGACCACGTCAACAATTACCATCAGGGAGTCACGCTATTTTAAACTCTTTGTCCCTTCTTTTTATCCTTTTTACGTTGAGGACAACGTCAGGTTTAAGTGTGGGGAGGGGAATCTAGTTTGAGAACTTACATGAAAATGGGGAATCTAGTTTGAGAACTTACATGAAAATTTTTAAATTTTTATGACGAGTCTATGAGCTATAATTTTCGTTAGAAAGGCATGAATTCTTGAACGCTGGCACGATTGCGTTAGTCTGCATTATTATGAATCTTTGTGAGCAATTAGGATATGCATGACTGACTGAATCATGTTTGCCTGAATAGATATAGCACTGTTTTGAGAGTTTCGTACACACATCCCCATTTCATTGTGAGAGTTTGAGCCTGACGAGCTTATGCTCAATTTTTTTGTGTGACGTGCCTAACCTATATCTCTCTAGAACTTGCCTGTCTGATGCGTGTTGAAACTGTTTTGGTGTGCGAGTGTGAAAATGATGAGGGCATTAGGAATCATGTCCAGGGCCAAAAAATTTTCTTAACCATGACGAACCCCATTAGTTAGCCCGTTGAGCCTGAGCCTATTCGTTGTTTACCTCATATGTTATAGAAGCCACTGACCCGAATAAGCCCCATAAATTTTATGAGCCTGAGTTGATTAGAATAGAGCAGAAGTCGAACGTGAGAGTTACTAATTCAGTGTATGATTTGATGTTCTTCTCTACTATTCATGAAATGACTCGTCCCTTACTTGACCATTTTCTGAAATGACCCGATCTCTTGCATAAGCCTGCCCATAACCCTTTGGCAAGATATAGGTCTCGGTAATAAGTATCCCTAGGTACACGGCATTCGCTGTGACGATGTATTCTTTGCGACAAAAGCCGAACCTTGATGTTTTAGGGAATAAGGGCAGTGCATAAAAGTAGAGCGTGACTAAAGTGAAAGGGCAGAAAATGAAAGGGAACTGAGTGGAGAGGGTCGAGCAGAAAAGTCTAGGATTTCGGAGCGAGAACGTCGAGTCTTATGTTGGGCTGTGACTGTCTGTTTGATCATGCTGTGTTCTTTGAAAATTTTCGATCACGTGTCCTAGCTCTAAGATTAAGTGTTCATTATTTATGCTTATCGCTTCATGATTATTCGACCCGTTTCCCGAAAAGACCCTCAGATTTATACTTGCCACTTTGAATAGTCGAGATGCGATTAACTTGCAAGTTTATGGTAGGGGTGAGACTAGTGCACGAATTGAGCGATACACTATTTGTTAGCCTATACACTGAGTGATTTTGAGCGAATCCCTGTGAGGTATGAGTCTCGATTGGCAGTGCGAATGAAGTTTAGGTCGACAAGTGCAAGTCATTAGTGTGATGTCCATGATTGCTCGCTTGATTCTGTTTCGTGCTTTCTAGCTTTGATGATAAATTGCGAACAATCGTGCCGTTATCTTGATTTGTGCCTTCTCTGAATTCTAATTTACTTGAGGACAAGCAAATGCTTAAGTGTGGGGAGGTTTGATAAACGTATTTCAATGCGTTTATCGTAGTATTTAATTGGGATATAATAGAGCTCTAGCAATCATTTTATGCATTTATTCGTCATATTTACACTTATTTTCATATTAAAGGAACTTAGGACGAGTTTCGGGCGAAAAGGAGCGAAAACGGGGCAAAACGGGCGAAAACAGTGAAAACTGGCGAAGGTCACGGCCGTGACACCTAGTGCACTAGGCCGTGACAAGGGGCAGAGGCTAATCAAAGAGAAGGTCACGGCCGTGACACTTATTGCACTAGGCCGTGACAAGGGGCAGAGGCTAATCAAAGAGAAGGTCACGGCCGTGACACCCATTGCACTTGGCCGTGACACTTGACAGAGAGTTGGAAAGAGAAGGTCACGGCCGTGACACCCATTGCACTTGGCCGTGACACTTGACAGAGAGTTGAAAGAGAAGGTCACGGCCGTGACACCCATTGCACCTGGCCGTGACACCAGGCAGAGAGGCCCACTGATGATGGTCACGGCCGTGACCATCCATGCACTTGCCCGTGACTACTTGTTTCGATTTTCTCGCGTAGAGTCGGTGACGGTCACGGCCGTGACAGTCCATGTCCCAGGCCGTGACCAGTGCGAAAATTCCTATAAAAGCCTGATTTCGACTCAGAAAGAGGGGACTTCGACCAGAGACAATTCCTAAACCCCTTAGAGACGAAAAATAGCACGAAAGAACGCAGAATCACGCCCCGGAGCGCAAGAGACGGAGTTCTACGCAAACGTGAACGAAGAACAAAGATCTACCCAAGCTTTCAACGATTATGAGTTCTTTTCTCCTAATTTCTATTTCCTTAGTTGTTTTTCCTTCTATTATGCGTAGCTAATTCCCTTTGTGTTTGGGATTAGATGAACGCTAGGATATTTCGTAGTTAAGACTTGTAATTATCGTGACTATGTGTTTTGACTATTTATCGTTCTATGAAACTATTTCGTTGCTTTAATATGTCTATGTGTTAAAGTAATTGTTTGGAAAATCGTTTAGGGCGACAGCTAAATAACGATTAGGCCGTTCATAGAAGATAGGATTCGAGTATAGGGCGACAGCAAATGCTCGATCCTCGCCGTTAGTAATTAATGAATTTTAGATCCCCGCGAGCGTTTAGGGCGACAGCAAACTCGCGAGCGGGCAGGAAATTACTGCGATCTAGTCAGAATCACGTAGGAGCGATAGTTCATTGTCTTAGCCAATAATACCTAGCGGGATTCGAATCCCGAGCACTTTTTATTATCTGAAAGCTTCGTACCAGTTTAACGTGCTCTTTGAATTTCTAGTCGATTTAGGGGTAAGTGTTAGGTTAAGTCATAAAAAATCTGCGTATTTTATTTAGGCTAAATATCGAGTCGATAGTAATTACTAGTACTTGATTTATTCCTCGTGTTCGATACTCGTTTACTCACTCTACTGCACTACAAACGATAGGTCCACTGCCTATCGCACGTCGGTGATAGTAATTTAGTATACGTTTTATTTTATCACTTGTCGCACTTGCACAATACACCACGTGTCGATCAACCGCCTTGAATCACCACCATCTTTTCTAAGGCCACTTCCCAGTCCGCTTTCGGTTGTTGTGATGGTTTCTCGTAGTGCGAGTTTCCATAGGATAGGTTCGGATGATTCCTCCAACTTGGGTTGTACGTGTTCGAGTAGAAGTTCCCTTGCCTCAACTGGATATGGTTTACTTCCTTGGATTTATTGGCCTATATCCCGTCAAGTCTCCGGTGTATAGCCTCAAATTGCGCCTCCAGTGAGCTACTTATCTCATGTACTCCAGCTGCTCGACGGTCCAGATCTTGCTCAGTATATCTCGCCGGGTAGGCTGCGATCCTTTCGATGGCTGCAAGTGCATCTGCATCATCAAGCTCCATAAAGTTCGTATTGCATCCTCCATCGACGATGCGCTTGTTTTGTGTGCTAAGTCCCAAGAAAAACGACTGCACTTGAACGCTCAAGGGTATGTTGTGGTTCGGACATTGTCTGAGAAGGCTCTTGTATCAACCCCATGCATCGCTCAACATTTTGCCCCTTTCTTGCTTGAAGTTCACAAGCTCGCTCCTTATCTCACTAGTCCTCGAGAGTGGGTAGTACTTTCCCAAGAAACACTCCACCATCTGTTCCCAGCAAGTGATGGATGCGTGTGTGCAGTGAAGAGAATCATTCAGAGGCTTTACCTATCAGAGAAAAGGGAAAAAATGTCAGTTTTATCACTTCTGTCGACACTCCGAGATACTTAATAGTCTTGCAAGTTTGAGTGAATATCAAAATATGCGAATTTGCGTCCTCATTTGTCAGCCCCTGAAATTGTGTTGAACCCGTAACCATCTGTATAGTAACAAGTTTGATTTCGAAATGATTATTTGGCCCGGCGGAAATGACAATTGAATCGTTGTCATCGAAAGGTCCCGGAAGTGCTCGACTTAGTAAAGTAGGTCGTGGAGGAACCCCCTAGTGTTCTTCATTCTCCATTATTCCTGCGGAAATAAATAAATAAATAAATAAAATAAGTGAATAAAGAAAACGATAATAATAAACAAAATAAAATAATAATAATAATAATAATAACAATAATAATAATAAAAATATCTAAACTAAAACTGGAATAACATCCAAAACTAATAATACCGTTGTCCCCGGCAACGGCGCCAAAAACTTGACACGCTCAAATACTAGCAAGTGTACTAGGTCGTGTAAGTAGTAAAACGAACGAAGTCCGAGTATCGATCCACGAAGACAGCTCGATTAATTCTAAGAAAATATTCCTAATTCTAATTTAAACTAAAGGAATTTTTATAGTTTTGATGATTTTATAAAAGAGATAAAACACAAATAAATAAAAAAAACGTAAATAAAATAGGCGAGGATAGAGCAGTTAACGACGAACGTGATCAAGACACATGTTCGGCACGAAATATTCCTACGTCTTCATGCAATGTCATCTATCTAATCAACATGAATCAAGTCAAGGTGGAATTTTCCAATATATGTGCTACTCGTTATCCACGTAACTAGCAACCCTACGTAAATAGAGAACCAATCAACTATATGTCTATATGACTGTAGTTCCTATACATGCATTCAATCTTCGTGAAATTCCCCGAGTTTAGACACGTTCGTCGCCTAAAGTCTCGGAAACCACACATACGAAACCGAATTCCATCTATGGTCGGTTTTACGTAGTGGTATTCAGTGTTTTGTTCTAGTCGGTTTAATCACTTAGTCCGTCTCATAAACCAATCAATAATCGTACGCATGGAGGCCAAACACACGTACGCATATGAAGCACAAACAAAGAATACGTAACTCACATCATATGATTAAATAAAATTTGCATTAATACGTAGTCATAATCCGGCTTCACACGGCCTTAATCACAAAAGAAATTAGCCTAGCATATTAATATGCGAAAACGACAAAGAATCAAAAGAAAATATTGTCGAAACGAAATATTAAAGGAAAAGAATTTGTCCCTTCACAGTGCTCGGATCTCGCCGTGTTTCCTTCGCAGCCGTCTTTTCCCTTTTCATTCTTTGCTGTATTCGCTGCCAAGTTCCTCCCCTAATTTCTGCCGTGCATGGTCTATCTATAGGGAGGGTAGCCGACTTTCTTTCCCAGATTTGATAATATTTGACCTCTTAATTGTATTTGAATATTTCCTCCTTTGTCGCATGATTCTTGGACCAAGAATCTCTCTTTCCTTAACTTGCTTCACGTGATCTTCTATTCAAAATAATAAAATCTGGTCGATTTGCAAGTTTTGCCCAAGCAATGTAGAATATTGCAAGAAGATCCCCGAAGATTACAATCGTTCCAAAATTGTTCTTGTTCTCCTTTTATCGATCTCGTTTGCGCGGATATCTGTCAAAAAATAAATCTGAACATAAATATAGGATATCGAGGAGATTATAGGTAATATAACGATTGAAAACACGCTTTTATGGGGTATAAAAATAATATAATTTCCTAACTTATCCGTATGTTTCTGATATACAATGTCTTATTTTTGTAGCTCCCTTTTTCTGAGTGTTTGTTTAGCCCATAATTTCTTTGGTCAACGACGAACTGCATGGGGTGTTATATATTGCTTTAAATATGTAATATATTTTATGTCAAAACAAGGATGCAAATGATGAAAGAGACGGATGGGGTGTTATTGGCAGCCATTTTGTTTGTTTTCTTAGGAAAAAAAGCAGTCTCTGTGTAAGAGTGTATATATATATATATATATATATATATATATTATTATTAGGTGGGATGGAATAATTAGACTTTTCCTATATTTTTTTCTGAAGAAATCTGTAGAAAATTAATCGGTTGAGATACATTTCGCTAACACGAAGTATAAAGATAAACTTAATTGCATCTAATCCATTTGTTAATACTAGTAGCAATTTTCTAAAATGAGGAACAAGCTAAATTAACATTATAAATCACAATAGTATTAAACTGCCAAAAAAAATAAAGGGATTGAGGAACCCTTTCGTCAGTTATATGAAGAGTTTTCTGCTGGTTTTTCAGACAAAAGTGGTTCTTCCAAGTTTATAGTGCAACAATCTCCACCATTGTTGTCGTCTGAACTCAATGTGTTTTGCTTCTTCAATGGATCGTCCCTTCTTACGATCTCTTCCTTTTTTCCATCTTCGTTGTAGTCTTTGGCTTTACCCCACAGCACAAAATACAGCCCCGCGATCACAGCCAACGCACCTATCATACTATTAATACATAAAAATAACAGGTAAGAACTTAAACAAAAAATATTTATATAGCTATTCTTGGACAACTAATAAGTAATAACGGTAGTACCTTCCACTGTAGAGCTCTTCGTGCAAGAAAACACAGGCAAAGACCGTAACAATCACAGTACACAGAGGATTGAACAAAGCTGAGAAGAGAGGACCTCTCCTCGAAATGCACCACGCTTGCGCGAAAAACGTAACTGCAGAAGCAAAACCCTAAAACCAAAATTCAATAAAAAATCGTTAGGCTTCTCGGGCGAGAAAGAATAATTGAATTTTGCTTTTCAGCTATCGTACTATAACGATTTTAACTCAGCGCGTACAAGCAAGTGAAGACTTGGAGGGAGGACTTGAGCTTCCAGGAATTCGTGTTGGGTTCTGAGATCAAAGCAACAACTGCGCACTGCACGGTCCCGATGAGGCACATCCATGCGGTGAGCGAGAGATGGTCGGGATAGCTCGCCGTTACGTGGACCTAAAAAATATAGAAAACGATTTGCTCGATTTTTTTGAACTTTTTTTCCTTGACGGCGACGGTACATTTTTTTACTGGTCTTTTTGAAATAGTATATAAAATTAAATATGATATACTCCTCCCTTCAGGTTTGAGATCTTAGGTGAAAATTCACTTAACGCAGTATCAGAGCTCATACCAAGAGGTTGTGGGCGTGTATCCACACGACCACCCTCATAAAGAAAATTTCACGTATAAAGCTAATCAGTATAAACGCGATGGTGCTCGAAAAAAAAACGTGCAAAATTTAAATATGATATATACTTCTTTCAAGCTTAAACTTTTAGGGTCACGGATACGAGTCCTTACGACCACTCAGAATTAGAACATTTCACGTTTAAGAGAAAGAAAGAAATCAACCAAACGTGAGGAGTATGCTAGAAAATATTGATGCACATTTCCTATCAAGCTTAAAACTTTCACGTGAACTGATCATTCAATATGAGCGATTTAATACGAGTCGACATCAAGTTCGTATGATCGAATGATCGTTATGTGAGTGGAGGTCTTGAACATGATAATTAGCATGTTATACTTTCAAATTAAATTAATTCGGGTCTTTAGGGTAACGAACGAAAAATCGGGCGAATAATCGAGGTATTACCTGCAAAATTAGCCAAAGAGACCACAACAGCAGCTTCCGAATAGCAAAAAACATCCCATCAGCCACGCTTTGTCGTCGCCTCCGAAAATCGAATCTCGGCGTTGAATAAATTCCACGTTGAGTAGTTTCGGGCCTTTACATAGCGCCATTACAGCAGCGCCGCCCACGCATGCTAACGTTCCTATGATCTTCGCCAAGCTTCTTAGGTTTCTTACATGGATCTTCTCCATTCTATGAAAACATATGGGCTTATTAGTATATGTAAGTAAATATTTAAGTCCAAACCTAGGCTGTTTTTATACATAATCAATTAATTACCCCACTAAATAAGCCATCAGGAAGGTGATGGCAGGCACCAAGTTGCACAGTGCACTTGCCACGGACGATGAGGCCAAGAACAAACCCTCGAAGTAAATGTTTTGGTTCGCCGTAATGCTGCAAAGGAAGTTATTATTACAAAAAATTAGAAAGTACTTTCCAATTTATATACGTCCGAAAATTAACAAAAAGAGTGTTTTCTTTTTAAAAATTGAATAGGGTATTATAATTTATATCCCCACAAATTGCCACCAATTATCCGAATCCAACTTTCCCGAGGACTAATCTTTCTTGTAAAACATTCTTCAAATCAAAAGATCACGAGAATATTCTCACAACGAATAAAACATCTTAAGGAAATAATATTTGCATAAATTGTTAATCAATTTCATTGAATCTGAATTCAATGACATAGATAGTGTAACGTAAAAAAATTAAGAATTTTGTGACTTGCCCAACAAAGGAGAGCAAGCTGATCAACAATAAGTTCTTCCATCCCAAACAAAATGTCCTCCTGCTGGTTCCTTTCCTGCATAATCATAGTTAATTGCATAATAAAATTTTTAATTTCGAACAACAGATATATTGTAAAAATAATTGAATACAATCAATCAAATCATTATCACAACCTTGCGCTGTCGAAATATGCAAGTGGAGCAATGAGCAAGAACGCCGTGGCTTGCCTGTAAACGACGAAAACCCTTGAGCTCAAGTCTTGTAATAAAGCTGCTCTACCACTTAGAGTTAGACCTGCGTATATGAATTGACACCCATCATTACGACGATTGGCTTGTAATTTTCCATACCCATTCTCTCTCTCTCTCTCTCTCTCTCTTTATACCTCTCTCTCTGTGTATATATATGTATATATATGTAGCGATTATAGTGTAAACTTCAATGACACGATGGCTATATGAGGATCTTTGCTCTCTGATTTATAAGGCTCCCACACACTAAGCATGCGTAAGCAATTCTGTGTTTTAAATCTTTTGTATTATGTATATGGATGGTACACGGTGTATTGTTATCTGTAAAGCAAAGCTGTACACTAGTCATTATCGATCGAATATTCCTCTATTTGGATATTAAGTCTTTTAATGACAGGGCGGTGTGATTACTTCAGTAATAAACCATGGATTTATCTGAGACCAGTATTATCTTGGAATAATCTTAAAATCAAATATCAACTAAAATGCACAAAATAAATGATATTTATTGTTGGAAATAAATGATATTTATTACGGGATGAAGGAGAATATATCATAATTAAATAAATTGTGTACTTAATTGGGATGAACTTAATAAGTTCCATTCTATTAAATAAATAATACGAGCAATTAAGTTGGCTTGGCTGAATTAATGAATACACGAAAACAAAAAAATCAGTGTTTTCGAAATACGTACACTGCCAACGTGCCAAGGATGTCGGCCTTTGTCAACAGCCCCGAGTACTTAAAAAAAGAAAAAGAAAGAAAAGAAATTCATCGCTTATATATGATTTATAGTACATGTTGGTCCCGAAAAAAAAATGGTTTATTATGTTGGTGAAATCATAGTTTTGTCGTTTTACTTTTCCAACACACATCATACGACTTGGCATGCTTTGGTACGTTCGTGTAGCTGACTCGATCCAATGTGTATATTATGCACATCATCACGAGCCAAGCTTATCATACGTATTATCTTTAAATTACTTAATTTAATTCTTGTTTCATACAATTTATTTATTTGTGTAATTTTTGTCGTTCTTATCGTTTCTAGCAGCAGATTGATACGACACGCAAATGCCTATCCTTCTGTGTCTCGCTATTTCTATGTAATAATACTACAATCAAGAGACTTTCGATGCAGAAGGTAAGCTTGACATTATAAAAAAGATATATATATATATATATATATATATGTATTTAATCTGTTTAGTATAAGGGTAGTTTGGTCCTTTTACGATGACACGTTAGATTTAGAATAAGGGCTAATTCACTGTATATATACAGACTACTTATCTGTAGAACGATTGATGATTTTATGCAGTTCAGTTAAACTTTTCACATTTCCCTCCATTCTGCTCAAGAAACACCAGGAACGCTCTCTTAATTTCAATATGGTATCAGAGCGATAAACTGATAGTTTAGAGATCTTTCAAGGCTATATTCTTCAAGATTGATTGTTTTCAAGTTTGAGAGATGGCAACGCAAGACGATTCGCAGCCACAACCTAATCAGAGTAATCAGAATTCTCAATCGATGTCAGCGCTAGAAGATCAGCTTCATCCTTACTATCTGCACCACACTGATAATCCAGGTTTGGTGTTGGTTCATCAAAAATTAACTGGTGATAATTACTCGTCATGGAGTCGGGCAATGATCATGGCTCTCTCTGTCAAGAACAAGAAAGGATTTGTCGATGGTACAATCCTAAAACCGGATGGGAACGATCCAAAATTGTTACTAGCTTGGAATCGAAACAATGATATGGTATGTTCTTGGATCCTTAACTCAGTGTCAAAGGAGATTTGCGCGAGCATAATCTATTCCCAAACGGCTCGAGAAATTTGGTTGGATCTCCAAGAGCGATTTCAAGAAGGGAATGCGCCAAGGCTGTACCAATTGCACAAGGATCTTTTCGGAGTCTCACAGCAACATTCCACTGTGGCTCATATTTTACAAGATTGAAGGCTCTTTGGGATGAGTTGAATAGTTTCAGGCCCACCTGCTCGTGCGGCACATGTTTGTGTGGAGGTGTCAATGAAGCGAAGGCTTTTTCTGAAAAAAAGTATGTTCTAAACATTTCTGATGGGCCTTGATGAGTCATTTTCCCATATCAGAGGCCAAATCCTTCTCATGGATCCGACCCCTCCTATCAACAAAGTCTTTTCACTCGTTTGCCAAGAGGAAAGGCAAAGAGCAATCAACATCAAGTCTGCTCCTGAAGACTCTATACAACATATGACATTCACCAGCAGAAACACTCAGATTGAGAACATGAGTAGCCAACCTACTTACCAAGGCCCAGTTCAAGAAGCCCTTTCCACATTCAAAGAAGGAAGGAGGGCGCCTCTGTATACACTGCAGCTGTCCTGGCCACACGATTGATAACTGTTATAGAATCCATGGCTTTCCACCAGGGTTCAAGCAACAGAACAAAAACAGATTCAACAGGGTGAATCAAGTTGATAGTGTGCAAATCCAAGAACCAGAGATGATGGCTGCCATTGAGGAAACTGATCAGAGGCTCAGGGCTGAGAACTTCATACAACAAATGAGCCAGCAGCTGGAGCAGTTCAAGAACATGCTCGAAGGTGGACAGACAACACAAGCTCCATGAACAACAATGTATCATCTGACAGGTTTTGATGGTATATGCTCTTCTTTCAATGTGTCTGATATAGTCAATATAGATTCTTGGATTTTGGATTCAGGTGCTTCAAGGCATATTTGCTGTAAACTTAGCTTTCTTGAACATATGCATAACATAGAACCTTCATATGTTAGGATGCCAAACAATACCTCCATTAAGGTCACAAGTGCATGAGATGTCATTCTAGGACAGAATTTGATATTGAAGGATGTACTATATGTGCCACAGTTTGATTTTAATCTCATATCTGTCAGTGCTTTGACATGTGCTAACAATCTGAATGTCTTTTTCAATGCTATGAATTTGTGATTCAGGATATAGCAAAAGACTTAGTGTTTGGCAAGGGTAGCATGGTACAAGGCTTATACATTCTAGATAGGAACTGCTGTTATCAAAAGAATTCCTCTTATGTGTTTTTTTAATAAAGTTTCATTAGAAACGTGGCATAATAGATTTGGTCATCCTTCTTACAATGTATTACTTGGTATGAGGCAGAAATTACATTGTAGTGATAGTGCAAAGTTGCTTCCCTTTTGTAAAATTTGTCCTTTATCAAAGCAGAAAAGATCATCTTTAATTCTCAGAATAAATGGCTTGTTCTTGTTTTGATCTTGTTCACTGTGATATTTGGGGGCCATTTCATGTTTCTTCTGATAAAGGGCATAGATATTTCCTCACTTTGGTAGATGATCACTCGAGGTTTACATGGATTTTCCTACTAAAACTTAAATCAGAAGCACCGGCTGTAATTTCCTTTTTCTCTGAGATGGTGCAGACACAGTTTAACTCCAAAATTAAAACCTTTAGATCTGATAATGCTAGAGAGTTGCTCTTGATGAATTTACTGCAAAAACATGGTACAATTCATCAGTTTTCATGCATAAACACACCACAATAGAACTCTGTTGTGGAAAGAAAACATCAGCATTTGTTGAATGTTGCAAGATCCATCATTTTTCAGTCCTCTGTACCTTTGGAGCGTGGGGTGAATGTATCCTTACAACAGCTTTTCTAATTAATAGAACTCCGTCACCATTGTTGGCTGGCAAGTCACCTTATGAAATCTTGTATCAAAATACAGTGTTTTTAGGACTTTTGGTTGTCTGTGTTATGCATCTACATTAGCTGCTAATAGAACCAAATTTGATCCACGTGCTAGAGCTTGTATTTTCTTGGATATCCTAATGGTATTAAAGGATATAAGGTCATGGATCTATACAGCAAACATATATTCATATCTAGGGATGTGAGGTTTAATGAGGCTTGTTTTCCTTTTAAGAAAATTGTTCAGCAGGAGGTGGGAGGCAAAGCAAATGATTCAATACCAGACTTTGTCATTCCAAAGGCTGTAGAGGACGAACTAGAAGAACCAAGTTTTCAGGACACTATGAGCTCTGCAGCAGCACCACACGAAGACATGATCAACAATCTCATGAAGCACTTGATCACCAGACTGTTGAGCAGAGTCCACAGCCATTCCAGACTGCTGAACAGAGTCCACAGCCATTCCCAGGAACTTCAGAACAGATCTCAGAAGTTCCACAGATTACATTGAGAAGGACTTCAAGAATAACTAGGAATCCCACATACTTGCAAGATTATCATTGTAATAATGTGGGAGATCCTCAGACTGCACACCCTTTATCAAATTATTTATCCTATGATGCTCAGTCAGATGATTACAGGAATTTTGCTTTGAGTATCTCAACAGTCAAGGAACCTCAGTCTTTTATGAAGCAGAACCGTATAAAGAATGGAAGCATGCCATGAAGGAAGAGCTGGAGGCATTAGAAGCAAAGCAGACATGGAAAATAGTGGCACTGCCTAAAGGAAGAAACTCTATTGGCTGCAAATGGGTCTTTAAGCTCAAGTATAATTCAGTTGGGCAAGTAGAAAGGCATAAAGCACGCTTGGTGGCTAAGGGTACAACCAGAGAGAAGGGATAGACTTCTTGGATACCTTCTCACCTGTTGCAAAACCAGCAACAGTAAAGGTATTACTATCACTAGCAGTAGTTCATGATTGGCATTTATGTCAGTTAGATATAAATAATGCTTTTCTTAATGGTGATCTCGATGAGGAAGTCTTTATGGACTTACCACTGGGATATATACCTAAGGAAAGTCTTTAATGGTCAGATTCTTTGTTTATTAAAGGAACAGGAACTGATATGGTGGCTTAACTGGTTTATGTAGATGATATACAGATGGCAAGTCCATCAGTATCAGCCATTAGTACAGTTAAAGTTGTATTTACATGGGCTATTCAAATTGAAGTGTTGTTTTACAGGGGGACTTGGGTGATTTAAAATATTTTCTTGGGTTGGAAGTTGCTCGTAGTTTTGCAGGTATTTTATCTCGCAGAGACAATATACTTTGAGGCTGTTGGAGGATACAGGATACATGGAATGTAAGCCATCATCTACCCCAATGGACCCAAAGGCAAGGTTGTCACAAATGGAAGGAGAACCATTGGACAATCCCTCACAGTATAGACGGCTCATTGGAAGACTTTTATATTTAACTTACACAAGGCCAGATCATGTTCGCGGTGCACCAGCTAAGTCAGTTTGTTTCACTGCCAAGGAAGCCTCACATGACAGCAGTTCATCATCTACTTAGATACTTGAAGGCAAGTCCAGGACAAGGGATGTTTTTCTCAGCTGGTTCGGACATGAAGATTAGAGCATTTTCAGACGCAGATTGGGCCACTTGTCATGACACAAGGAAGTCAATAACTGGATTCTGTACTTCCCTTGGAGAGTCGATGATAACTTGGAAGTCGAAGAAGCAGACAACAGTGTCAAAATCATCAACTGAAGCGGGAATATCGGGCTCTAAGTTCTCTGACTAGTGAGGTACTGTGGTTAAGTCAGTTATTACAGGAATTCGTGATTGATCAAGGTGTTGGAGAGGTTCCAGTCTTGTTCTGTGATAATCAGTCAGCAATTCTATTAGCATCAAATCTCAGATTCCATGAAGAAGCAAGCATATAGAGATTGAGTGTCACTTCATCCGTGATCATCTTCAGAAAGGCAACATTAAGGTTCTGCCAATTCGTAGCCAATTTCAATTAGCAGACATGTTTACGAAGCCCCTCCTGCCGTCGCATTAAAGAGGCTCATGTCCAAGATGTTTGTAAAAGACATTTACAGTCCATCTTGCGGGGGGCTGTGAAAATGAGTGAAGAAAGATGACAAGGAGGAAGTATGGATCATAGAGTTTGAGTATGTGCGACCTATTCTACTTACTTATTCTAATTAGAATAAGAAATTCCTATTCTACTTACTTATTCTAATTAGAATAAGAAATTCGAATTGGATCGTCGAGTTCGAGTTTTGTTCTGTTGGTTATTTAATCTGTTTAGTATAAGGGTAGTTGGTCTTTTACGATGACACGTTAGATTTAGAATAAGGGCTAATTCACTGTATATATACAGACTACTATATGTAGAACGATTGATGATTTTATGCAGTTCAGTTAACTTTTCACATTTCCATCCATTCTGCTCAAGAAACACCAAAAGAACGCTCTCTTTAATTTAAATATATATATATATATATATGAGGGTGACGTATGTGGAGGCACGTAACAAGGTGTTGTTTAGAATAAATATTGGGCATAATTAGTAGGCTTTCAAATAAACAGATACATTATTCTCCGATGATACATGGAAGGAGGATTAATTCCACTGAATAAGATGGGCATATTAAAGTTGGGCAAACTACTGATTTTATTTTTATTTTACCAATATTTCTTGTATTGAACGTTAATGGAATAATAAAGCATTTAACATGTACGAATTTCATCCAAGACACGTATATATCAGTAATAAATGTATGGATCTTGACATGTCCTAGCTATAATAATTTATAATGTAACGGAGGTTTCAAGTATTCAAATGTCACACGTGCATGTGGGCTTCCTCATATATTCTTGATTTGTACCGCACGAATGCATTTCATTCTTTTCTTTTAAATTTAACAAACTGAATGGGCACTGCTTATCAACCACATGAAAATGTAATGAAAATCAAAAATAATAACCACATACTTGAACATCCTTATGGACGACAGTATCAGTAAATTACTAATTTTCTTTTTAAAAAAAAAGTAACCTAAACAAATAATAAATTCAAAAAAAAAAATTACAGGAAGTTATAAAAATAGAGTGAAAAGCCTAATGAGTGGAGAGTAACGTATTAACGTTCAATTGGGACGATCTTATGGCCCCTCCATGTGTGCACTTATGCATTTTCTAACTCATCTCTTCTTTTATATAGACTTTACAACAATAAAATATATATATTAATTTCTAACAATACATGCAAGAATTCATAAGGATCACAAGATATATGACAATAATCGAAGCAATGCAGGTTTTCAGTACACGACCAATCACACAGCTCAACGCTATTAGTGGTCATATAATATACTCGTTTTGAGAATTCCATGTGACGACCATGTGGCTTTTTTTCATTGTATTCTAAAATTTAATGTCATAAGTAATAGTATATATATGTCAATCCCGGGATTTACGGATTAATAATTGGATAAATTATCGTAAGTTATTACAGTCTACGACACTCAAACATGCGAACCAGTTATTTAATTAATGTCGAATTATGGCGGGTTTTTGACATCAATTAATGGTACTACAGTACAACGTTAATTACGTTGACATGAAGAATGTTATTAGATCTCTGTAACTACAATTTTTTCACAAGTTATGGTCATTTAAAGTGTATCCATATTTTTTTTGTTGAGTCACATATTCGATTTACTGCCATAATTGGTCGTGAACTTCATATGGCGGAATAGTGGTTAAATAATTGGTTACTGAATATATTATTATTATATTCGCACAAAAAAAAAAGAAAAAAGGAAATCAAGAAAACTTTGATTACTTTATTTGTCATCCATATCTTTCATTTCATAATTTAATCCCATTGACGATTTCAACATCCACGTTTCCACACCACGAAACACATATATCAAACTTTGACTACTTTCTGCTCCTTATTACACACCGCGTAGTTTCTGTCACGATAGAACACTACAAAAGTAAGGTTTGCATTTTAACATCATTTTAGAGCAGGCCTAATAATAATATTTTGTCTATATATGTAATAAGATACAAAAAAAGAAAAAATAAAAATTCAATCTTTCTTTAGGTTTCTTAACATGTGGACATCAACTTCCATGTGCCAGCATGTGGTGTGTGTCTTTTCTATGTTGTCCCACCACCGATCATCGATCTCTTCACAATAACATTCAACCAAATAAATAGGCTTTATGCTCTTTGTTGTTCTACCGATATCATTACACTTCCTTTTTTTTTTATACGTATTAATCGGATCCCAATAAGTCTCCATTAACCTTTCTCTTGCTCTTAACAACGTCTTTCCCCAAAATCTTTAGATCTTGGAGCTTTTCTTTAATCACCTCAACAAATGAAATCAAGGTACGAATGTTATTTGTCTATTTGAAGGTTGATTTGGGCCAACTCTGCAATTCTTGAAAACTATAATGTTATGTGTAATTTCTCAGTTCCTTGCTATGACGTTAATGCTGCTATGCTAATACACACAAGTGTGTGTGTGTGTGTGTGCTTCTATGTAATGCATTTCCCAAAATTAGCTGCAGAAGAAGTACAAAGTCATCTGAATCATCTCTGCTCAAGCACGAATTTCTCAAGAAATGGATCAAAGGCCTATACATATACAACAAACACAATACCACGAAAAGGAAATGAACGTCTCGGAAAGAAAGAAAGCCATAAAACTGTCGGCTGACGTGGCAATCGCTTCAACAAGACATCCCTCGACTCAATGGAGCAGATCATTAATATCGAAAATCCCCACGGAGGGCAACGACGACGGTGCAATAAAAACAATGGTTCGAAAAATATGGGGTTCGGGAAAAGGTAGTAACAATAACTATAGTATTACTAGTTTACTACAAGCCCTCGATGAAAACATGCAAGAAGAAGATTTCGAGGAAGAGAAGAAGCACAAGTACGAAGAGCGTCGTTAAAGCGAGTTCCATAGCAGAAAGATGTTGAAGAGAAAGGCCCGAGTGCTCAAAAGCCTTTTGCCGGGAGGAGAAGAGATTAAGGACGGCTTAACTTTGATGAAGGAAACCCTAGATTATATTATTTCACTTAGGGTTCAAGTTGATGTAATGAGGCGCATTGCTAATGCTGCTGAGAAATGGATAATGCTTCTTGCATGTTTTTAAGGTCATGGTGTGTGTAGAGTTTATTAAACCTAAATCTTTTATTGTCTTGTCTTGTGTTTGTTTGTTTTCGTACTTAGATATTATCGGTGTGAAGATATGTAGGCATGAATGTCGATGAAAGCTGTTCTAAGTTGTAAGCACATTCGTGTTAATAGTGTTGGCTTCAATGGAATATTTCGATCACCATAAATAAAGATTTACGGTTGTTTCTAAATTTAGCTCAAAGGGCTTTTCACTTTCTCCTTCAAGAGTATCGTACGATCACGAAATGAAGAAGATAACAATGGGAGATTGTGACTGTTTTTTTTTTCAAGTTTTTCTGTTAGTGTCATTTTCGTGAATCATATAAATGGGCTTTCTTACGGAGATGCAACTGTAACATTTTCTTTTCCTGCTAATCATAATATCTCTGACATATGCCGTAAATGGTTGTTTGTGTGATGTAATAGAGCACGAGTTCAAGATATTCAAGAAGATTGTCTTCTTCATATATATATTCTACCATGTTTCACTTACTAGAAATATAATTAATCCTTGTTTCGTGATAATAATTAATATGAGATATCTACGTATGCCACTTAAAACGTCTCATAAGCCCATTTGGAATCACCCTTTTTGTTCGACTGTTCTTTTTACTGAAGAAATCCAAATCATAGAACGTCGTCGTGCCATCATCAGATTAAATAATAAATCAAATTAAGGTTTGACTTTGCGAGGCACGAACTTTGTTAAATAATTTGCCTGGGTCACAATTGTAGATGTAGAAAGTTAAGGGATCAAACAGCAAAAAAAATGGCATTACTCTCTCAAACTACGTTCTTCCCAGCAAAAGCAGCGCAAGCGTAAGCGAAAACCTTCCATCAAAACAGACAATAAACCAACGGCGCAACGAAAAATATCCCACCAAGAAAAAAAAGGAGAAAAAAAATTATCACACAAATCAACCATGTCTGAACAATCATCCTTCCCCGTCATAATCCCATCACCTTACACAGATCATATAAACCCAGCTCAAAAAAGGATTTTTTTTTCCAAGTATACATACCATCACATGCGGCCCTTACACCACCGCGGCACGCGCCGACGGCGCCGCCGCCTAAAACCCATCTTCTGCGTCCTCCGATTCGCAATCATGGCGGCCGTCGCACTAATCTTCCTCTCTTCCTGGGCTTCGCCGCCGTAATCCTCCTGCACTTCTTCTTGATGTCAAGCATCACGAAATCGCCGCCACGCGTCCACTGCCTCGGCCGTCCGATGCTCCCAGGAATCGTATATAAGATCAAAGACCTTTCTAAGGTAACAGATTGCGCCATATGCCTCGAAGGGTTCGAGGAAGGAGACCTTTGCAGTGAGGTGCCTATTGTGGGCACTTATTCCACGGGTCTTGCTTGGACAAATGGGTCGGAAAAAACCCGTCTTGCCCCGTCTGTAGGAGTCGGGTCGATTTTGGCGGGTCGATGGATTGCCCAGCTGGTGAACTGAAGAGTGTGTTTGGTGGTGTTGACGAAGGTTCTTCGAGTTATTGGAGTGTATAACAAATAGCCTATGAATCTCATTTTAGGCTCAGTTAAGTGTCCATGTGTATATTTCTTGTCTTGTTCTTGGACATGAACATGGTCATAAAGTAGCATTTGCAGACAACTAAAATGTTACTCTTTGTAAGCATTATGACAGATAAAACCATCAAGTTCAAGATGATCATCATTTGCTGCTAACTGATATTTTGGACTGCGATTTTGTATGGCATTGAGCGTTCTTTTGTAATAAATACTATCAAGAATGTCAATCAACCCTTCATAACGTCTAATTCAGACTTCGTCTGAGAAAACTGAAGCGAAACGGTGACATCCTCGACGAAACATTGGAACTGTGATCAATCTTGTAAGAAATATCAAGCCCTTCTAAAATAAGGTGATAGACAACCTCATCAGATCGAAAAGCAGATTGCTCGATTCCATTTCCAGCAATTTCGTCTTCTTCGCTGCGTAAGGCG